>BMAO01036251.1:0-98698 GCA_019973975.1 Trichonephila clavata
TATCTCTTTTCTAAGCTTCACTTGTATGTAACGGAAGCTTTGAACTCCATTTTTACTTACTTTAAAAGGTGAGATTAATTCGAACTTTTGCTCACTTGTCCAGGACTGATGACATTACAATTATTAATAATTTTATTCCATTGTCCCGATCTGGATCATCAGAATTAACGATTTCCCATTTTCAGATCCCATCCCGCATCTGGCGACTCATTTCCAGATTTAGGTACTAAAAGATTAAGTTACAACTTAGTTCAATTAACTATAAAAGGGTGTTTTTTAGTTTTTTTTAAACTATAAATTATTAAAAAAACGATCCTTTCTTTTCATTTGGCAATGTTGCAGTATTCTTTCCTTCATTTTTTCATGCGGACAGAAAAAAAAAACACATCCGAAATAACCTATCTCCATTTCTCAGTAAAAAATAAATAAATAAAACACTTTTTCACACAGCTGTAATAAACAAAACAAACACAAAAAAGGGGTAAACGAGTCTTACAGTAGCCACATATGATGTGTAACATCTGATATGTTATCGTGGTAAATACGCAATAGAAACTTAATCCTGAAAATAATGAATCGGGTAGGACTGGAAATAATTTTCTATCGGATAATTATATCAATGAAAGTTTTATTTAATTAACACAAGGAGTAATGCAGTTTTTTTTATCAAAAGTAATTATTATTGTTCAATTTGAGGAAGAGTGGAAACAATAGGCTAAAAAAAAAAAATTTGACACATATACTTGTGATTTCAAAGTATTTAAAAACCGTTGAAAAACAGCATCAATAGCAATACCACTGTTAGTTGTCGAAATATTTCGATTTGTGTTCATTTCGAACTTGAGTTAATTATTCAAAAAAGCTATGAGCGGCTCAGCTTCTGACAAACTGAAGTTAACGTTAAAATCACCACACAAAATCATGGGAAGCGAGTGTTAGTTTTTTTTTTTAAAGAAGAGCAGAACACCTTCGTTATATGGTGAAAGTACAAAATTCAGGAAATCCTTAACATTTTGAACCGTTTGATTCGGAAAAATGTATGCGACAACCGAAATCACTGTCCTCAGATTTCATACACAACGAGCCCTGAAACTTGGACAATGGAGCGTAAGAATCGCAAGTTTATCCTGGATGAAGTCTAATAAGACTTGCTGGTATATGCGAAGTGAATTTAAGGTCAAGAAAATTAAACCGAGTTTTTTGAATTCGAATCTTTTAAAATGCTAAATCTAACAATATAAAAAAGGCTGGCAGCACTAGAGTTGGACCCCTATGTGAGGGTTCCGAAGAGACACCACGAAGCGCTCTGATTGGTCAAATCAAATAGCACGCGCTTCCCCAACTTCCTGCTACACATTTCCGTCCCTTTTCACGAAATCACTCCTATTGATATCCAGCAACCGAAAGAAAAGATGTTACACATAAAAAAAAAATTTTTTTTCTTTTTTCTGTTGAAATGAAGAACTTTGTATCAAAAAGTAGAAGCTCGACAGAAGGAATGAGAGAAGATTTTCTTCGACTGAGCACCTCTGGCCCTTTCGACTCCGGCCCAAGTCAATGGATTTTCAAGCTGCAGAAAATCGACTAAGGCCATGCCGTATGATTATACGGTATGCAAAAGATCCCTAGAGTGTCTATTTGGCTTGGGTGCTCTCGGCAAAATTAAATGCTAGTACAGGTTTGCATCGTCAGAGCGCAGGTGCCTCCATCTGTGGAGGAAACTAGGCGTCAAATTTATATGCGGTGATTGGTATCCGCCAGCTTGGTATACCAGTTTCCGGGAATGCAATGGTAAAACACCAATCTGCAGATTCTTAGATTTAAAAAAAAACAATAATATATAATAAAATAACAATCCGATGCAAGATAAAAATCAGATAGGTAGAATTCGCTAAACATTTTTTTAAATAGTATTCTTTTTTTTTTTTTTGCTATAAAAACAAAATGCGTACATTTATTTTGAACATATTTATTGGTTCTCTTTTTAACATTAAAAAACATCAGCCCTCAACTTAATATAAAATAGAACTTGCGGTCTGTAATATCATATGAGTTTGATATGCCTTTTGCAGGGGGTTTATCTGTATTATTCTCCCACTTCAGACGATTCACGAAATATATTTAAGAAATAAAATTAATTCTACGTTATTTTCATCATGATTTGAAAACTACTCCTCAGAATTCTGTTGAGAAGGGCTGATGTAATATTTGATATTCATTATCGTATACTTAGAAATGGTGTTAAACTAGTGTTTGGAAAATGTGTCAATTTTCATTCCTTGTTAGATGCCGATGGAGAACAAAAAAAAAAGTCTTTAAGGAGCAAATACTAATAAGTCACTGATCACAACTCCACCCTTTCTTTTTATAATAAGATAAAATTTAAACTTTCTTTTTTTTTAAAAAAAAAAAAAGAAAGATAGAAAAAGAAATTGCAAAATAGTAAACACAACTTTTGCAACCATTTTTTTCCCGATATTGTTTGCATTTTTTACAACATGAATTTAATTATTATCTAAACAAGTGTGAACAATTTTTATCAGCCTTAATTAAAATCCGAATCCTTTAAAATTAGTTTTCTGATAAAGTACTTTACCAAAAAGTTTCGAAATTACGCAGATGAATTTTTGACGGATAAAAAAAAAAATTACCAGTTTGTTCACACCTTAATCCTACCAAAGCTTAAGTTTGATTAACCTTACGGTTAAATGCCCTTCAACCAGGTATCAGGTGACCCAAACCTTAATCTAGCTCAAGTTCTTTTGAAGAAATATCAAATAAATTAATATACCATTCGCTTGGAAGTAAATCCGAGTATTTCAAATATTAATAGCACATATGTGTAGCTAATATGTCTGAGACTTAACAAGAAACATATTAGCTTTGAAAGTCATGAAAGATTAAAAATGATGTGTGTCAAAAACACTTAAATAAGTTTGTTACCTAAAAGTATTAGTTTTTCCCTTTATTTTGCGACTTCTTGCCGTTTAAGGCGAACATACTAGCTTCAAGGTTAAACACTTCGGATTATCCATGTACTACCTGTAAGCACGTATAAGCTCCTTTTCCGTAAATGAGAAGGTGTCACCTTTTCTAATCTTCAAATCCTCGACGAGTGTCACAGAAACGTTTTCTCTCATCAGTTTTTCTTCTTCATTTTTCAATTTTATTAATCTTTCTTCCAGCGCTGCTTATTGCCAGTAATCTCTTCTGATTTTAGCCTATTAACAGGTGATTTCAGTAGTGTTTAATCGTAGTTAATACTATATGGTATTGGAAATTTTTTTTTTTTACTTTCGCAAAAAGGTGGATTCAAGTGCATAATTCCGAAAATAAGAATTGGCGCAATTCCGGCCAAATTTACACCAGTTGGAATACGTTTTTGGCGGTATATCGCACCATTTGGCGACAATTCTGGTTTGGTCTGAATGAGTGGTTGGAAGTGTCCCTATACAGTATAACGCCGTTTATCCGAACTTTCATTATCCGGAGAGTCAAATATCAGATCCAAAGTCCGGATCCGCTTTCGAACGGTGTAATGCTCAACAAGTGTTTCGCGTGAGGTCAAAAGTTACGGAAAAGCACACGGTGAGGGATATTTTGGGAATTTCAGTTGTGTGATTTGGTAAATATCTGAGCGGAATATTAGGTCAGTTTGTTTCGGTGTGAGAGAGTGTATATGTGCTTTTTTGTTGAGTTTTGTTGATGTAGAAAGTGCAAGAAGAATCAGTGCAAGAAGAATCCGACCCTATCGACGATGAAACGGATGAAGACGAGGACAACAACAACGACGAAGGTAGCAAGGGTCCATAAAATTCTGACGCGTTTCTGCGTTACAGACAGCTATGGAGTGGTATGAACAACAATCAGAGTGCTGTCTTGCTCAACTACTGCTGCTCAAGAGAATCAGAGACCTTGCAGTTAAAAAACGAAGGTGTACAATGGTACAGCGAAAAATAAGTGATTATTTTCCACAATTAAGGTAAAACAGCGACGTTTTGCACCTATTTTGCTATTTCTTAAAGCACGTTTCCCGCATGTGATGATTTTCAATGTTCGTACAGTGTCCGGTTTCATACACTGCATGGATCCCAATCAGTTTTCGGTTATCCGAACCATCGCGTATCCGAACGGCGTCCGGTTTCATACACTGCATGGATCGCAATCGGTTTTCGGTTACCCGAACAATCTCATATCCGAATGATGTCCGGTCCCAATTGATTCGGATAAACGACGTTCTACTGTATTAAGAAAGTAACACAAAGCCATTGGCGACGGACACTCCATCTTCTAACTACCACACAGACTTCTTGAGGCAGTGGGCCCCTACTCAAAAGTAGACCCTGGGACTCTGACGTAGCTAGTCCTAAATGGCCCCTGTATCAAAACTCCTTCGAAATCCTTTTTAAAGGCTCCTTATCATTAAACGATTTTTTGCTTACACATGTTGGGGCCCTTGTAGCTAGGAGGCCCTTATCATTGATACAGTGGTAGCTACGTCCCTGCCCAGGGCCCCTACACAAATGTAGACCCCATTAACTGATCCTTAAAAATAGGCAGTACAAGTGAGTGAGTGAATATTAACGTCGCCGCACTGTTCAGCTACACGAGGGCTTTGGGCGACGAACAGCGTAATTTTGAACCATGGTCAAGTGACGCGGACGACACCTGAGCCCCCCTCTTCTAACTACCACACCAATGGGAAGACGTTTGAGCTCTCGACAGATTTAACGTGCATCGCTCCTCTACACGGTGGGCCTTTAATGGTACTGGGCTCGAACTCATGACACGCTAGCCATGATCCGATACCATGATCACTTGGCTACCGCGGCCACAGTAGGTAGTACAAAGCATACGTTGTCAAATATTCGTACAAACAACAGCTCGAAACAAATAAATGTGCAGGGCTTGCAATCGCACAAACCTGCTCGACCGACTATCGCCTTTTAACCGAATGAGTAGTGATAGTGTATGGTGGTAGGCCTAGGCCTATACATGGACGACGGGCATCACATGTAACCAGTTCATATATCATTAGAAATTTCCAATTTTTTCGGAGAATTCGACTGGGAAAAAAAACATTTGATTCTTGATATTATTCGAATCATGATATTATTAAATCTGAGTCGAGAATGAGACGAGGTCCCCATTGAGGCCGAGGTCCCGGGCCCAGTTGGCCCATGCCTTAAGACATCCTGTGTTTTACCATACAAACAGATAGGGAGTGTGGGACACGGAATGCTAAAATCTCAAATTGATGTCCTCGAAACTCTGTTACATGCAACATTCTTCAAAACTGCATTTATTACTTTAAGCTTTTAAAATTTTCGACCATTTTATAAAATTTTTAAGTATAAACGTAAAATAAAGAATTTGGTCATAGGGTTTTGGAACTGCCTCGGTAACAGAAGTAATATCTAATATATAAAATTCTCCTGTCACAGTGTTTGTAACCAAATTCCTCCGAAACGACTAGACCGATTCTTATGAAATTTTGTGCGCATATTCTGTAGGTCTGAAAATAGGATGTAAACTATTTTTCATTCCGATATTGCAATTAGTTGAAAAGATATTAATTAAAAACCTTAAAACGCGTAATTATTTTCACCCTGTGTGTTGCTTATCTCGCCGTTTTTTACGCTTGGCGTCGAAAACCGGTTTCGTGCCAGATGTGTGACTTTTCTCTGTTCCACCGTCCAAATCACCTTGCTCATGGGTTACGATAGCAAAATAGGTGTCTATAGCAAATAAAAAATCACCAAATTTGGCGAGTGAAAAGTTTTTTTCCCATTTTTTATACATATCTTTGATTCAAAAATTAATATATTGCACGGTTTATAAAACAAAAATATCAAATATTTTTGCGAAAAACTCAATCTTTTTTACTTTGTTATCATTATTTCAAATAAGTAACAGGAAATATATGAAGCGGCTAGACCGATTCTTTTGGAATTTTTTACGTATATTCAGTAGAAACAGTTGTTGCCTGGGCAGTGGCGTAACGTGCACCCCCGCACTGCGGGAGAGGGGCCAAGGCATCTAGGGGACCCAAAGCCTGACTGACGCCATGAACGTAGATTTTCTCAAAGTTCGCTTCACATTTTTCGAAATCGATTTTTAAGCGATTTTCCAATCAGCGATCAAACGTCATTCATCATCAAAACTTTCATACGCTCATTACATATCTTTAATCCTATTGCCAAATCAAAAAACTTTTTTTTTCATTTGCTGTAATCCAGGCAACGAGAGATACTTTTTCTTTATTGTGTGGGTTTTCTTTTTAAACCTTAATTACTAACAAATAAAACAGTCAAACGAAGAATCGAATAAAATGCTAGGAAGATACAAAAATTTCTACACTGTTATTATTACTGAATACATTACATTAGCAGTAGGGAGGGGGGGGGGAAAGACCTGATTTACTTTTTAAGAAGCAGTAGAGAAAATTATTGGCGTTTTTAGTCCCCCCCCCCATGTGTTTCATTTTCATTTAGCAAAGTCGTAAATAACGTACATCTGTTATGTTTTCAAGTAAAATAGTATTACGATCCTTAGAAAAGCATAGAGAGCATTTGATGATAGATTTATGAGTATTCAATCAAATGAAGCATAATGAGAAGAAAGCGTAATGGAATGTATAAGTTTTTTATTTCATTTTCATGAAATCATTTTTGCTTCATACAAAGAACTCTCCTTATTAAAAGTTGCAGTATTTATACGATAGAATGTAATCGAACTTAAGGTCAAGTTTATCCCATGATTCAAAAATGAAGAATCAGGTAAGTGATACATTTTTTCTTTCATAAGAATTTTAAATCTAAAATTATTTTACAGTGTTACTGTCTTTCTTGGTGTTCGTTTTTATTCAAATTCCCAGGTTATCTATCGTTAGAGATTTCCAGTTTTAATAAATATTATAAATACTCTCTAATGTTATACATTATTTACTTCGTTTACTCAGATTCCGGTTGATTTTGCATTCAGAAAGAGTTTAATGATAAATATTTTTACGTGATGTATAAAGGTACATTATGTTTTGGTTTGGCAGTCCTTTGTATATACATATATATATAAACACACTTGCCAGAAAAGAATGTTCTTATGGACGAATGAGAGAAGATAAGCACTGAAGAAACCACTAAATTTGATAATTCAATGCCGAAACGACTTCAGGAAATTTTCAACACACGGGGTTATCCAACCAGCTGTTAAATATCTCATTATCCTTTTTAAGTAATTTTTATAGTCACTATTAAAACAGTAAACGCAGACTTTTTCTACTTGATTTTTGTTGGTACCGCTACAAACCTGTCCTTATTTTCAAAGCTATGAAAGCAAACCGAGTTCACTTTTGTTATTCTCAATACTTGGAATGAACTAAATAAAATATAATTTTAAAATTCTGGTTTTTAAAATGTTTTTCGTCGTTTATGTAAGCAGTGTCGTACTAGGTGAAGCACACTTTTCTAGCAAATATATATTTCTAAGATCCGGCTTCGGGCCCAAAACCTGACCTTGTGGGGGGGGGGGCAATTATTTAATTATTTTCCGTTACGCCACTGTGCCGGGGGACTTGAAGTCATACAAATCTATCGATGCAGTTTGCGATACCAACGAAGCTGTAAATTATCCAGCAGAGTTTCTGAGCTCATTGGATTTGCTATGCATGCCATCGCACCATTTAAGGTTGGATCTACGGTTATTTTGCTTCATAATTTGAACCCATCACGGCTGTGCAATGACACGTGATTAGTCATGAAAAAATTGATTGAAAATGTTGTCGCAGCCAGCATTTTGAATGGCAAGTTCTGAGAATAAAATGCATTACTACGACGGTTCGCTATTATTCCTACAGATGTGCCAATTGAATTCAAACGGATTCAATTCCTAATTAGGTTGGCATTCGCAATGACAATCAATGAGTCTCAAGGCCAAACGAAGTCTGGTTATGGCTTAGATTTGGGAACACCGTGTTTTTCACACGGACCACGGATACCGTGGCATGTTCCAAACCATTCAATTTGTTTGTGTAGGCTAAAGATGGACTCACTAAACATATCGTACACTCCATTGCACTAAGAGACTGATAATGTTATTTTTTTAATTGTCATAATTTGTGATAGAGATGTAATTTGAAATTCATTAGTTAAAATAATAAAATTACAAAGAATTCAAAAATGAATGTTTGGTGTTTTGTTACTTTTATAGGCCGTCATCGTTCACAGCTTTCCATTCCTCTTTCAGTCATATACCACATCCCCACACACTTAAAATGAGTTAGTTTTTTTTTTATTTGACTACCAAACTATTCACTAGAAATAATTTATATGGCAAAACAACGTTTGCCGGGTCAGCTAGTATATATATATATACGAGGGCATTTCGAAAAGAAAAGATACACCGCATGCCAGGGGAAAAGAAAAGTTTTGGCGAGCAAGTTGGCAACACAGTTGTTAACCTTGAACCGTTATCTTTCTCTTCGCGGTCGTCCGGCATTTCAACGTTGATTCTGGTCGGAGTAAGTCGTGTTTAAAATGGCTGCGCCAATTCAGAATCCCGCCAAATGCGAAGTGCGTTCCATCATACGTTTCTTCATGCAAAAGGTCAGCGACCAGCGGAAATTGTTTCTGTTTATGGGAACATTATGAATTGACAAAATGTAACGAAATGGTGTCGTCATTTCTCTGAAGGTAGGACCGATGTTCGTGACGAACAAAGAACAGGTCGGCCATCTGTGATCTCTGATGCCCTTTTTCAGATAACGGAGGAAGCAATTCGTGCGAATAGACGTCTCAAATTGTAAGAATTGCATCAGATCATACCGGAAGTGTCAATGACAACTCTTTATGAAGTTTGGAAATTGTGTGCGCGCTGGGTTCCAAAAATGTTAAGGGAAGAACACAAAAAGAAAATGATGGGCTTTGCACTGGACTTCCTCACACGCTATGCTGTAGCAGGTGATGAGTTCATTGGGACAGGCGACGAGACGTGGGTTTATCACCATATACCTGAATCCAAGCAACAATCAATGCAATGGCACCATTCGAATTCACCAAAAGCCAAGAAATGCAAAACTTCGATTTCAGCGGGGAAAAATCATGACTTCTGTTTTTTGTGACAGACAAGGCATTCTTCTGTTGGAATTTATGCCTCCCGGAACGACAATTAATGCTGCTGCATATTGCCAGACTTTCAAACGTCTTCGAAGGGCAATTCCAAACAAACGCTGGAGAATGCTGACAAATGGAGTCCGCTTGCTTCAAAACAACGCTCGGCCTCACACAGCGCTCGTAACCGAAGCACTACTCAAACAGTTCAAATGGGAAGTATTGGACCATCCACCATACAGCCCGGACCTTGCGCCCAGCAACTTCCTTTTATTCCGTTACCTGAAGCCACATCTTGGTGGAAAATCATTCCACGACGATGATGAGATCAAAGATGAAGTTAAAATGTGGTTCCGACAACAGGCGGCAACCTTCTATGACTGTGGGATACAAAAGCTTGTGCACCGACTTAACAAATGTTTGGATAACGGGGGTAACTATGACGAAGAATAATAAATAATCCATTTTATAAGATGTAATTGACGTTGTCTAAATAAATGTTTTTTTAAAGAATGCGAGCCATTGTATCTTTAATTTTCGAAATGCCCTCGTATATATATATATATATAAAGCTTAGTTCGGAGAAATTTTATTTTTACTCTACACAATAAAACATAATTATAAAATAATGTAGCTTTCGCTCATCACATTTAAAATTGTGAATTGCAAGAAAGATTTGGAACAAAGACAGAAAATCTTGTTATTTTTTTAAGGAATGCAATTAAAACCAAAGAATCAATGAAAAAAGCATTGTTTTTTAACACTCACAAAGACACTGCATGACTGAAAAATAGTCAGGTAACTTCTTGCTGCATATTTTCAAGCCAAAATTTCTACCAGTCACAAAACTATTGGCACGTCCCTTAAAAAACTGGGTTATCATGGTTTTATATTAAATTAATATTAATCAGAGGCGTACATAGGAATTTTCCGAGGGGAGGGGTCGAGGGTTGAAAATCCACCCCATTGTCGTATTACATCTCAAAACACCGCAAAATATATCTTTTTGATTTTATCGATTGTAGGAAACAGTAAACAGTTCTGTAGAAAAAATTAGCATTAATTAGTAAAATAAATTATTAATATCAAATGAATTAAATTTTACGTCCTATAAACAGTGGTGGCCAAAATTGTGGTCTCTTTTTAAAATTGTAATGTTTTTTCAATTCCTACTATTAGCTCACACTCTCTCTATATTTATCTTGTTCAAATTTTCAATCGTTTATAAAATGCATTTTAAAGCACGCAATTGAGCTGAAATTTTATATACACGCTTATTTTGGATGACAATGCAGTTTTTTAATTATAATTAATAAAAATTAATTGATTAAAACTAATTATTCAAAGAAATACAAATACAGCCACGTTGGCATCATTTTTGGCTACTTAGCGACCATTTTGGCGTGTCAAAACTTGAAAAGGTTTTTTTCTCCTATTTTAAAGCGCTCATTTGAGCTGAAATTTTCTATACACTATTGTTTTGGGTAACAATACGATAATTTAATTATAATTACTTAAAATTTATTAGCTGAAATTATTTATCTAAGGAATTACAGATACAGCGACGTTGGCTTCATTTTTAGCGACTTCGGTGAAAACTTTAAAAGATTCTCCCCCCCCCTCACGTTTCAAAGCTGAACAATTGAACTGAAATTTTATATGCACGATTGTTTTGGAAGACAATGCGATACTTTAATGATAATTAATAAAAATGAATTACCACTTAATGTTGTGATTCTGTGTCATATGTATATACATATTTATATTAATTGTAACTATTTAATAAAAACCAACTAAAATAAATTTTGTTTTTGTTGATCTAAGTAGGAATCGACTTAATTTTTTTTAAATATATTTCTTGTTAAATTTGCATGTTTATAGAAATTGCAAAGTCTTTTATATCATTTTAAAGAGAATTTAAAACTGAATTCATACAAAAAAACAAATTTTAAATATTTGTAATGCAAAATGTTGTACCCATGAAACAAAAAAGAACTAATTGAGAATGTAATTGTTTCTTGGCATCATGTAATAACGAAGGAAGAACTTGAGACTATTTACAGCTCAATGAAACATCGATGTGAAGCTGTAATAAAAAAATAAAGGCTACACCACTGAGCATCTATATAACTCACTGCTATCATGGTATCTATAATGTGTATCGATAGTTATTGCAGCATAACTTTTTTTCCTGCAATAACTATATTTTTTTTTCTTTGAAAATATGTGAAATTTGTTTTTTGGTATTGAATTCAGTATTAAATTCTTTTTAAAATGACATAAAAGACTTTACTTTTTTGTGCAACGTAGCATATTCCATAAGAATACAAAATTAAAAATCATAGTTTTTAAAAAATAGCGTGTACTTATGACCTCACGATAGAAGTGATAACTTCAAATTTTGTAATGTTATTTCAGGGATTAGCTAGGTGAATGAAAAATAATGGGATATTAGTATTGTCATATAAAATTATTTATTCATTATTATTATGTATGGGAGAGAAAACCTAGACACATTTGTTTGAATTCACTGTATAAAGAAAGATTCAAAATGTAAATAATACTATCTGATGAAAACATTTCAGCGTTTTCTTATATTTTTAAGGTTTTTCACTCTAAATCCCTTTTTTAAAAATAAAGAAAACTATCAGTTGTAATGTATTAGAAAGTTGTCTTTCTGCTCATGCTCCATGAACCTCAAAATGGTCAATTCTGCCGTAGGATTATTATAATTAATTATTACTGGCATTTGGTGATTTTAGCAATTTTTTTCGCTGCCTTTTTATGGTTCCTTGAAATAAAAAAGTGCCTTTTTCAAAAATATTTTTGGTACAAAAAAGCAGAAAAATAATTTTTTCCCTCAAAATTACGAAATTCCGTAAATTTTTTAAACAAGTTTTACAATATTCCATCTCAGTCTAACTTGGCAGCATTGAGAAAGATATACAAAGTGCCAATTTACTTGAAAAAAAGTTGTAACTTTCTTGTTTCTTTTGAATTTAAATCCATAGAAAATTGCAAAAAATGTAAAATATTGTAGAGTTTGGGATTTTAATAATATATTTAAAGTTAATCACACGTTAAAAAAAAGCATTTATTTTTTAACCAAAGTTAATTAATACAGTCAATAGAGCAACGTCATAAAATTTCAGTTTGGCTAAAAACCGATTTTTTCGACGCCAACTTTTGTCATTGTTGTAAGTCTTTTTTGTTGAAGGACTTAACATTGTTACGGAAAATTCCGATCCATTCTCACGAGCTTTGCAAATCCGAGCGTAACAATGCTTGACTTCTTAAAACCCATCATGTAAGCTCACTCTCCAAGCAAAACGTGCCTAAAGAAGTAACTAATAACCGATTATTTTTTAAATAAAGATAATTAATACAGTCAATAGAGAAACGTTATGAAATTCCAGTTTGGCTGAAAACCGATTTTCGACGCCAAATTTTGTCATTGTTGTAAGTCTTTTATCTTGAAGGACTTAACATTTGTTACGGAAAATTCCGATCCATTGTTAAGAGCGTTACAAACCCGAGCGTAACAATGCTTGGCTTCTTAAAACACATCACTCTAAACGCGCTTAAGGAAATAATCCCTTCAAAAGTGTCCACAATTTCGGCCACCACTGTACATGGGATTATAATCAGTCGGAGAAAAAAAATCAAGGGCGTGGGAGGCGGCCGGACCCAAGGACTCCCTTCTTGTGAGCACCATTGATATTAATTGATTATTTATTACAGTCACACTCTAGAACAAACATTCCAAAAAGAACCCAAGCTCACCAAAATAATTTAAGATCTACGGTTAAAGTGTAGTATAGGGGGGGGGGGGCTTGGCGATGTCAATGTTTTTTGGCGACCAAAATCGATCGCGAATCTACTTCACTTAGCGATAGGTGACCGGAAGCCAGAATGAATTCGTTATCTCACCGTAATATATATATAAAAATCGCCAAATCCAAAGAAAAATCGCCAAATCGAAAGGCCCTTAGTACGCAAAGGTAAATTTACATACCGTAAAATCCGGCGTGTTACGCGACTTTTTAACACAAAATATATTATCGAAATTTAATGGTGCGCGTTATATGCCGGGTATAAAAATGAGAGCTTTAAAAATAAGAAAATATTAGCATAGAAAAAATATTACACCTCTACATGCATTTAGATACAGTTTATTTGAAAGAAATGGCATTCCGTGTGAACTTAAACGGTTATAGTTCTAAAACATATACTATTGCTTTCTAAAGCGTGGAGTAATACCTCGAAAAAATAACTTAAAAACGTAAGAGCATTGCGCAATCCATTTCAGGTGTCTTCGTAAACAAGTAATATAAAAAAAAAAATTTAAGTCAATTCCTACTTAGATCAACACGAAAAAATTTATTTTAGTTAGTTTGTATTAAATGGTTACAATTAATGCAAATATGTATATACATATGACAGAATAACAACATTAAGTGGCAATTAATTTTTATTAATTGCCAAGTAACGCATTGTCATTCAAAACAATCGTAAATACAAAATTTCAGTTCAACTGAATGCTTTGAAACGCGAGGGGAAAAAAATCTTTTAAAGTTTTGACCCAAGTCGCTAAAATGAAGCCAACTTTGATTGTATCTGTAACTCTTTAAATAATTAATTTAAGTCAATAATTTTAATTAATTATAATTAAACTACCGTATTGTTACACAAAACAATAGTGTATAGAAAATTTCAGCTCAAATAAGTGCTTTAAAATGTGAGAAAAAAAACCTTTTAAAATTTTGACACGCCAAAAGGGTCGCTAAATCGCCAAAAATGATGCGAAAGAGGCTGTATTTGTAATTCTTTGAATAATTAGTTTTATTCAATTAATTTTTATTAATTATAATTAAATTACTGCATTGTCATCCAAAATAAGCGTGTATATAAAATTTCAGCTCAATTGAGTGCTTTAAAATGCATTTTATAAACGACTATCTGTACCCTGCCACGCGTTGCTGTGGCTCAGTCTGGTTAAATGGAAAAAAAAGAGCTGGTCCATCCAGCCAATTGTTAATCTTATATTGGGCATAATTTTCTTAATGGACAGTCTGGTTTAATTACAGAGATGGAGGTCTCAGAACTAAAAATTAATTTGAGTTTCAAAACATGAGGAAAAACTGGGTGATTTCAAATTATTTAAGGATTCAATCAGACAATGAAATACATTGCAGATCATAAAAATATATAAGAAATAATGGTTAAGTGTAGTATGGGGGGGGGGGACTTGGCGATGTCAATGTTTTTTGGCGACCAAAATCGATCGTGAATCTACTTCTCTTAGCGATAGGTGACCGGAAGCAAGAATTAAGTCGTTATCTCACCATAATATCTATATAAAAATCACCAAATCGAAAGGACCCTCCTAACTACACTTTAACCGAAATAATCATTAATATATATCAGCTGAAATCCCAAAAATATATAAGAAATAATAAACAAAAATCAGATAAAAATCCCAAAAGGATTACTGGAGAGAAAGATAAAAAAGGCTAAAATAATATCCGCAATATTAATTTTATATTGGTACGCTATTTTTTTTTGGCATGATTTTGAAATCACGCCCAATTGGTGTGTTGCGGCCAGTCTAATTAAAGATACTTATGTATTATCGCGATCTATTGGTGGCATTATAGAAAATGAAGCACATGATTGCCAATTCAGCGCATACAAAATTGGGATTGCCAAAGTGGCGAGTTATCTTGAACGCTGGCGATTTTGCGATAATACGTCAGTACCAAATTAAATTTAGTATTTTATATAAAAAAAATATCTAAAATACATATCCCGAGCATAAAAATAAATTGAAAAATTAAATACAACACTAACGTTAACTAACATAAAAAGAACTAAACTATCTTTATCAATGCGAAAGCATAATTTGTGAAAAAATAAGGTACTTGCATACTATCGCAACCTATTGGTGACATTATATGAAACGAAGCACATGATTGCCAATTTAGCGCGTACATCATATGCAAAATTGGGGTTGCCAAATTGGCGAGTTATTTGAACGCTGGTGATTGTTGCGATAGTACATAAGTATCCCAAAAATAAATACAATCTTACTATCCTCTGCTTCCTCAACAGGTATTCGAGCCATTTTGATAGGTAATTACTACCAACACTGCTTTTGCTTGTGTGTGTATGTGTGTGTCCAGTATGATGACCTAAATTCTATTTTCCACAAGGCAATTTTATGTACGAAAGCCGATTGACTACACTTAGAAAGGTTAAAATAAAAACATACGAAATTGCAAAACAGCTCTGAGTAAGCCCTGTATCAAAATTCCTTTTTTTTTTGTTGGGGGGGGGGCATTTTTCAGATATGAGCACCGTGTTAGAGAGACTGTAGTAACACTGATTGGGGCAACTGTAACTCTGGGGCCTTGTACCATTGGTACAGCTGATACAGCGAAAGTTATGTCCCTGACAAAAGCAAACGGAACCTATAATGAAATGAAGCACATGATTGCCAATTCAACTCATACAACACATGGGAGAATTATTTTGAACGTTGGTGATTGTTGCAATAATAAGTAAGTACCAAGCAAACCCCATAATAACTTCGAGTATTGTTGAAAATATATTGTTTATTTATTTTTAATTACATATTACAAACTTTAAATTTCAGATGGCAACGTTAGTAATAAAATTGTATTACTATTTAGTTTTTTGCGAATGGCAACACGAGTTGTTCTGTTCGATTGTTTTTTTTTAGAACTAATTCGGTAGAATAAAATTTCTTTTTTGATTGGTGATATTCGAAAACATTTATCTCTTTTATTTCAAATTGCTAGCCACCGTAGCACGAGTTTTAATTAAAACTACTTCGATTTAGAAGTGTAGAAAAGATGATTTGGTGTCCTTATAATATTTTTGAAAGCTAAGAAAATTAATTTAGATTTTCTTTTGGAAGCTTTAACAAGTATTCTGTTAACAAATTACTAATGGAAAGAAGTTACTAAGAAAGTTATAACATAAATTTAAATTTTAAAAAGTCATCGAAAACAAAAGTATGGTTTAATATTTTGATGACTGAAATTATATATCAGGAAACCTAACCTGTATTTCAATAATAACATCAAATGAAATTTAAAACATTGTTTAAAATAGAGAAAAAAAAAAGAAACGAGCCTTACAGTAGTCGCAATACGACGATAACATGCCAAATACGACATTTGGCATGTTATCGTGGTAAATTCGCAATAGCAACTTAAATCCTGGAAAAAAATGAATCGAGTATGATTGGATAATTAATTTTCTATGGAATAATTATATCTTTAATGAAAACTTTATTTAATTAACACAATAAATAAGGACATATAATAAATAATAATAATAATAATAAAGGACATATAAAATCAGTTGATGATACTGAGGTTTGTTTTCATTATTTATATCAAAGAGGGGTATTAAGTCGATCGCGATCGACCGGTGGACCGCCAAGACATTTTGGGGTGACCAGCTGAAGATTAAACAGTTATAAACCGAAATATTTAAGATTGGCTGGCAGTACGCTGGCTAAGTATTTTACTGACTATAACTATGAGTACTAAACTTTAGATTAAAATGTTTTATTTCCAATGTTTTTGAATAATTTGATAAAAATGTATCATTTTATGTTATTATATTTGAGATTATTATTATTACGTTCTTATCTTGCGTTTTTCTTTTAAACGCGGTATTAAAAGTGAAAGATAATTTTTTATTTTAGTTATGAAAGTAAAAGTACATATTACGTATTTATTACCGTATATTACCACATTTATAACGTACTTATTCCGTATTTATATTATTACCTCACCACACATACACCACTGTGTGGACCGCAACACCTTGAAAAAAATTAGAAGTAGTCTGTATCCTGGAAAAGTCTGCCCACCCCTGATTTATATGATGAAAACCACAGACCACAGATTAAATAGTGATATTCACACTTTTCTTGTGATTTAAATAAATAATGTGTTCCTTTACTTTTTTGTGATTCTTTATATAATGTTATAATTTATAAGTTGCTCATTATTTTTTTGATGATATTTACACTTTCTATTAAAACTGGCAAATAAAACAAAGAAAAAACTACATTTTCTTTCTTTTCTAATATTTCTACTACCGGTATTAAGACCTAAGAAATACCGAATACCGGTATTGAACTTTTGGTTCGATACTGCAATCCCTATTGGGGACGAATCTCGTTATCTTGAATCTTGGCCACGTGACGAGATTGATACCCTATAACTGACTACTCGCTCTCCAAACTTCCACACCAATGAAAGAACATTGAGCCACCACCGATTGAACGCGCATCAATCCCTATACACGGCGGGTCCTCAGTAGAACCAGGACTTGAACCCATGACTCGAACCCCACTAATTTAAGTTAAAGATAGCCGTTTAATCACATGAAATTAAATTACGTGTTAGTTTTAAATTAAATCCGAATGTCTTCAATTTATATATATAAATATTTATATTCCTCTATTCCTAGTTTTACTTTTAACCTCGATATTTCAGCAGTTGTGTAACGCGTGAATCTGACCACAACGTTAACAGTACCGTCTGTTCCGTCATCTGTTGTGTCTACACCTCCCGAAAGCAAATTTAAAAAAAGTTTCGCTGAAAAAATCACTTGCGGATTACGATTTCGGAATGTTGACTCAGTGGGGTAGGAGGTCTTAACTTTTCCACAAACTTTTAAGAGTTCGGTTTTCAGACTAAACAATTGATTTGTTCAGCAAAATAAGGTTCACTGTTTTGAAATGAAGTGGCTCTAGAGCAGGGCTTCTGACCCTTTTTTCAACATCGTCCCCTTAAAAAAATTGTTTTAATCACAAACACCCCATTCACTTTTCTCTATAATACCCTCCCACACACAAACAAAGCATACAAGATAATCATAATACTAATAATTATGCAAAAGAGCATAAAGGTAATGTTTTAACTTAGAATATGAACATGAAATTAAAAAAAGTAATTTATTAAATTTGTTTTATTTTTTTTTATGCTGTGACATTTTTCTCTAATGGCGCAAATCATACCACCCTAAGAAAATCTGTATTATATCTATACATATTTTAATATGTGTGTACTATTCCGTAATAATTTCACAATCCATATGCAATTAAATAAAGTATCAAAACATAAAAATCTGTGATCGATTTTCTGATAAGCGCCAAGAAATCTGTAGACCAGTGGTCTTCAAACTTTAACTCATGGAGCCTCTAGAACTTGAAGGTGTTTTCGTGGAACCCCTAGAACTAGAAAGTGTTTTCGTGGAACCCCTAGAACTAGAAAGTGTTTTCGTGGAACCCCTAGAACTAGAAAGTGTTTTCGTGGAACCCTAGAACTAGAAAGTGTTTTCGTGGAAGCCCTAGAACTAGAAAGTGTTTTCGTGGTACCCCTAGAACTAGAAAGTGTTTGGTGGAACCCTAGAACTAGAAGTGTTTTTGTGGAACCCCTAGAACTAGAAAGTGTTTTCGTGGTACCCCTAGAACTAGAAAGTGTTTTGGTGGAACCCCTAGAACAGGGGTGGCCAACCTTTTTGGGAAGCGTGCCACAATCTGATAAAAAAAAGTTAAGCGTGCCACTTCCAACTTTTCCACCAAACTAAAAAATATACAAAAGTGAAAAATGTTACTTGTAGTCTTATTATGGGTTATTTACACCAAAAAAATATTTTTAAATGCAAGTTCTATATAGAGAAAATGTTAAAAAAATGTTATAACAAATAAAACAAAAGTAGAAACATATTTTATTGTTGATAAATTTTTACAGGATCAATCAGTTAGCTTATGTAGAAAATAAAAATAAGCAACTTGAAACATTTAATTTTAAATGATTACTAAGCAGTCAGTACTTCTTTGTAATGTGGCTTTTAAATTTGTAGTTTTTTACTAAATCATCTATATTTGAATTGGTTTGTGAAGATGCTAAAAAAATTAGGTGTTTAGGTGCATATCAGTTAATTTTGAGCGATATTCTTATTTAATTACGTTCATAATAGAAAAAAAATTTTCACAAACATATGTTGATCCAAACCTACAACAATTTCTGACCGCTAAATCATGTAAATTTGGAAAATTGCTTGGTGGCACAAATTTAAAATATTCGAAGTAATTCGGATCATTTGCGATTAAAATAATTTCCTTATATTTGCTTTTCAGATTAATATGGTGCTGTAGGTCAATAATTCTATTTGTAAATGAGGTGGGTAGCAATTAATGTCTTGAAGAGAAATCAAAAAAGGATTAGTGAAAAGTCCAGTGTTTTTTATCATCTTTAAAATCCACAAACCTGGCACTGAAAGAATCCAGCAAAATGAACATTAAATTTTTAAATCTATCATAGTTCCGATCATTACTAACTTTGGCAGATAATTCCTGCATGAATGGGAAATTAGTTAATTTTTTCTCTCTAAAATCCAGACAAAAAAAGCAAAAGTTTGTTCACAAAAGAAGATACATGACCAACTAGGCTAGGAAAAATAGAATTTTTTTCCCTGTAATCATAAATTTAAATTGTTTAAATGTTCCATTATATCGGTAAGAAAAGCTAAATCCCACAGCCAATTTTCACTCATGTGGAGCGAGCATTCACTGGGCAGTTCATCGTTTTCTTCCAGATATTCTGAAACACATTCCCTCAAACTCTAAAATCTCGCAAGTGAACTTCCTTTGAAAAGCCAGCGCACACTGCAATGAAGAAGTAATTCGCCATTTTCTTCAGTTTCTTCGGGGAAAAGCGTACGAAATCTTCGTCAATTCAGTGCACGAGCTCGTATTTTGTTCATACAGCTCACCATGGGGTCAACACCAAAAGACAAAAGTTTCAGTCCTTGTCACAAAGAGCTTCTTGATGAATAATACAATGATACTTGAAAACTTTTCTTCCCAAATAATTTTCAAGCAATGCAACAAAATCTTTTATTTTGCCACTCATGCAAGGCGCTCCATCTGTGCAAACACTGTCTCATTTTGTCCATTCTACTTTGTTAACTTCAATTACATTTTCAAGTTCCTTAAAAATGCCTTCACCTGCTAATTGGCGCAAATCAATTTCTTCCACAGTATCAAAATTATTGTTCGTGTAACGCACAAAGATGCTTAACTGCGCATTACCTGTGATATCACAGCTTTCATCCAAAGTTAATGAAAAATATTTGCAATTTTAAAGTCCAGAGACAATTTGCGTTCCTACATCCTGGCCCATGTCATCTATACGATACATGACGGTATTTCTAGACACACAAAACTAATTTATCAATTACATTTTTGACATTTGGATCACCGACATCTTGGGCGAAAATTAAAAGGCTACATTTTATTATCTCCTCTCCGTCAGAATATAGTTTTTTCTTGCGGGCTAACAATAAAGAAAGTTCATAAAAAGCCTTCATCGTGGTTTCCATTTCGTCATTTTTCTTCTGGAACAAAGATTATTGACCGGCTAAAGATTTCTTTTTTTATTGATAAATTCCGTTGTCAAATTTGATCCAACAGGATATTTGCTGTTGAAATCACTATTCAGTTGTTTAAAATGACGGTCCAAGCTAAATTCTTTTGGAACTGCTATACAAATTCCACATATCAAACAAACAGGCCTGGAAGCATTTTGATGTGTAAACAAGTATTGTTCTTCCAAGACAATTTTAAAATCAAGTGCTGCAATATGCTCTTCATAATTTCTTTTCGATGCAGAATGTTTACTCATAAACATATTGAAATTAAAAAAAATCTACACAACTACGTCAACGCTAAAATCTAAAGACAATTTTAGAAAAGGAAAAAAAGCTTAACGTCTTCCTAAACAGAGTTTAAAACCAACTGAGTCTGGCAGCTAGAAACAATTTGCTGATGTTACGCTACAGATTTTCTAGACTCCGAATCCAGCTTCTTGATTAGTCATGGATGCAAGTTCTCACTCCCTCTTCTTCATAAAGCAGCTACTTTGTTCAGATAGAATTACTTCTACCGTATCAACAACTGCTCTTCTAATATATTGTAGAATTACTTCTTGACATTACAGAAATCGTAAATAGCCAACACCTTCGGAAAAACCTTTTTATCTGACATCACGCTGGCAACCAATAGCTATAAACGCTTAACTTCAGCACTGCAAGGGAAAGCTGAAATTCGAATGGAAATCCAAGATATTAAAAATTAACCGCCCCCGAGAGAGGGTGACTTTTGGGGCAGATTTGACCCTCTTAGAGAGAGAGTATTTATTTGTTTTTCGTCTCACATTACTCAACTCTTTTCTCGGAACTTAAAAATGCTGTGGAATTGTAAGTAAATGAGCATGATCTCCTTTTTGGCTCTATACTGAAGAAAAAAAAATCTTGCACGCGCCTTTAAAATCTCACGCTGAAAATTTCTGTTTTTTACATATTATCTTTATGATAATTTTCTATTGTAATTGAATTAATTCAGATAAATTTTCATAAAATTTTTGTAATTTTTCAATAAGCCTTCGCGTGCCACAGATACGACTCCCGCGTGCCACAATGTGGCACGCGTGCCGCGGGTTGGCCACCCCTGCCCTAGAACTAGAAAGTGTTTTCGTGGAACCCCTACAACTAGAAAGGGTTTTCGTGGAACCCTATTCCATACACATACAGAGAAGAAATTATAAATAAATAACGTAATATGTTATAATATTTAAAAAAATAATTATTATAAATATAAAGAATATTATATATAATTATTACATATAATAATAATTGTATTTTTATATTATATTATTAATAAAATAATCACATGATATGTAATAAAATTAATAATGAATATCATTATTAATTAATATGAATAAATTAATAATGACTTTTTTAAATTAATTTTTTTTTAAAAGTCCGGAAAACTTGTGCAATATTCTAAAAACTGCAAGTTTCTTCAATGAATTTCATCGAACAAGGAACGTACAAAAAAAGCATTTTTAAAAAGAAAAATAAAGTGAAGATTTACGATTTATATAGCAATAACTAAAAGCACAGCACTCATTTTTTTGAAAAAAATATCCTGGTACTCACCAATTATATTGGAAATATGCATATTCGAAAGTAGCCAAAAATACAACAGAAGACTGAAGCAGATGGCTTTAAGAACAAATTCAATGGAAATGGTTGCATTTTTAAAGAAATCGAATTATAATCGTCTGAAATTAAGACGACATGGTACGATTTACGCAAAAATTTTTAATGCAAGGATATTCAAAATTTTGGTTGCCTCCTAGGTGTATGTATGATGCAAAACAGATTTTGTGCTCAAAATTTTATAAAAAGCTAGCTATTTAATTTTTTAAGTAAAAAACTTAAAATTTGTGAAGTGATTTTTAAATGCTGCTACTCCTACAAATATTTACATACACGCATGAAATTTGATTTTCAAGTACGACAAACTATGCATAATAAAAGCTGGTATGGGTGTTGTGATAACATCATTGGTATTCGTACAATACTTCTTTTTATGAATGCTTATTGAAAATTCCTTAAAAAACATATAAATTCTGAGTTCAATTATTTTTTTAAAAAATAAGTATTGCTTTGTGTGATTCAAAACTGCATACTAACTTTCGTTGCATGTACTATTAGCAATAGGTAAACACACACACACACACACACACACACACACACACACACACACACACACACACACACACACACACACACACACACACACACACACACACACACACAAAGCATTATGCACAATTGGAAAAAAAAGCCTTAGCATTTTAAATGAAGCCAACCTAATTATTTTCTCTTTCTGATATAAGTAAGTTTAAAGTTTTGATTTGACATAAGGACGTGAATAATAGCGAACGTAAAAGCTATCATAATTCTGATTTTTTTAAGTTTAGAGGGGTCTCAACTTTTGTGAGGTTACAGAAAAGTAAAAAATAATTTAGGCTAAAAAAATTAGATTTGATTTTTTGAACAATTTTTGTTAATTGAATCGTACTGTGTCCCCTTAATAAGATTACAACGGGACGAAAAACAATAAAAATTAACTGTAATATAACGTTATCCATATGGCAACCACATTGCCAGACGATATAAATACCATGTTAACCATATTGTAATGTTGTCACCCACCTTGGCGGAGATAAACAACAACTTGGCGTACAGACCCATAATATCAAATTAGCACCTATTTATTCTTATACAGAGAGAGAGAGAGAGAGAGAGAAGGGATTTATATACTAATGATTCATGTTTTTCAGAAACTGCTGTTAGTTGCCATGACGACGATCCTTCTGCAGACGGCCTTCATCTCTGGAAACGGTTATCCATATCCTCTTCCAACACCTTTAGGTGGCATGCCTCCCCTACCATATTTTCAATTCGAAGACCCTCGGCTGGCTCAATTCTGGGACGTCTACAACTACAGGGGACCTTTGGAGCAAGAACCCACCCCCGGCGGCTTCTTTCAACCCGAAGAATTTTATTTCCAAACAAGGTTGCCTCAGATAGAGGAAGAAGCTTATAGAAGATACAGAGATTACTTCTTCCGCAGATATGGAACCAATTTTGTGGATTAAGCTTCAGTTTATATCCTTTCTGGAATAAGAATGCCTATTAACAATTCGCGAACGCTGGACTTTTTTTCTGTTTTTGCGGTAGCCTATTTTTTGTTACTATATAACCCCCCCCCCCCTGAATCATCCAAAAACAAACTTAAATTCATTTTTAGTAAAATGGTTACGAAATTCTTCTGTACATAATTTCTGTAGCATACTAATCGATTTTAATTAACAAGTAACAATTGATATTATAGAAGAAAATGTTGTAAATAACAACATTATTGTTAAAGCATTCAATGAAATTATTTTATTGTTGTCGAAATATAAATTCGATATTTGCGTGGAAAAATATGGATAACAAATAAAAATCACAATGTATTTTTTATAATAAAAATGATTTTAAATTATTACTTGAATTTTTTTCCTGCTTTTCTTATTAGCTTTACGATAGTTTTAATAATAAATCAAATTTGTATAAAAAGATGATATATAAAACAGCATCCCTCAATTTCCACATCGACACATATTCCAAACTTAGAATTAAACTAATTTAATTCTAAAATTGTAAAAAATGAAAAAAATTCGTTTAAAAGTAATTTATCTCTAATTAAACTATTTAATCTGCAGAGTGACGACATTTAAATACTTTCAATTGCTATCTGATTAAACTTTCGAAAGGCAGACGATGTTTTTCACGAAGTACCTCAAATATATTTTTTAAATTACATACAGATAAATAATATAAAATATTTTTGAGAACTTAAATACAATATTGTTGTATGACAATATAAGATAAAGCAATATTACTATTACGTGTATATGATACATAACCCAGATAAAATTAGAAAGAAAAATATATAAATGTTTTCAAATATTCTAACTACAGTTGTATTCCATACATATTTTCTTTATACACGAAGTTAGCAAGCATTTACATTAAAAAAGAAAATATAAAGATTTATTTTATAGTTTTCAATGTAAAAGAAATCGGGGACTTTTAATGTAAATGTCACACTGTGTTAAGGATAGCAAATGCAGCAAATTTTCTCTTAGAAACGGCAGAAGTTTGAGCAGATGTTCCGTACAGCAAAACGTGGTGGAGGTGGGGAGATAAATGCATTAGATTTTACTTCAGGACGCGGAATTTCAGAAGATTTTGTACTTATATTCTAACGGGTTTCAAATCAAAAACTGTAGTTTGATATTGAATTAATTTGTTAAGACAAAATGATACTCTTTTGAATTTTCAATGTTACGTAAAGCTCTCATAAAAACACATTGCGCAATCAATATCTTTTGTAAAAACTTTTTTCTGTATATCTTCTGTATATGCTCTTTCTGTGTATCTTTTGTAACTGTTTTCATTAAATACTTCATTCAATTCCAACAATTAGCTCTCACTCTTTTTATTTATTTATTTATATATTTATCTTGTTCAAATTTTCAATCATTAATAAAATATTTTCTATTCATCCGATCAAGTTTAAATAATTCTTTTAAAACTTGTAGTGGATGACACTAGATGTTGATACAGTTTTTTTCAAATATTAATTCATTAATTAACAGTTAATTAAATTAATTACCGGTTTTAGACGCCAACTTAGATTTGTCTTCATTGTTGTAACAATGTAACTTCTAAAACAATGACAAAAGTTGGCGTCGAAAACCGGTTTTTCAGCCAAACTTGCTAAATCGGTTGTGCATTGTTACAACACAATGCAGACAAATCATACTCTTTTTTTTAATTCCTACTATTAGTTCTCCCTCTCACCCTATGTATATATACATATACACATATATATCTTGTTCAAATTTTCAATCGTTAATGAAATACTTTCTATTCACCCATTCAAAGTAGGAATTGACTTAATTTTTTTATATTACTTGTTATTGTTGTACCTTGTAATTGTTTTTCATATTTCTATCTTGTTATTTAATACAGGGCGTTCCAAAAATAGTCTTCCAAACTCTGTGCAGCTAAATTCTTCGTTGAGAGTATATAAAAATGCACAGATAAATGTACCTGTTCAATCCATAGTTTACGAGCACAATACGAAAAACAAAGTATGCCGTGCAAGGAAAAACACCGTATCGGGCACATCAATAGCACTTTTTGCAAATATTTTTTAAAGGCTGGTGTTCAAAGTGTCCGTCGTGCATATTGAGGATGGTTTGAGCGCAGGGTGAAATAGATGAGTGCACATGCGCAGTAGCTCGGTGTCCACCGAAGTACACGCAGCATGCAGGCGAGCAACTTGTCCATTTGTGTAGTCACTTTTCGCGTGTCTCGAAACATCAAATTCCTTGAGATGGTTCCAGAGGGAAAAATCCATCGGTGTGCGATCTAATGATCTTGGTGGCCATAGAACCGGATCCCCACTTCCAATCCATCCAATCACATACAGGAGCACAGAAATGCACAGGAGCCCCATCCTGACTCATCATGCATCGTCATTCATTAATTACCATTTACCGAAAATTTCTCGTTAACTGTGAATCGTACAAGTACAGTTCGTTGGGCATTTTTAGCTATTAAATTACTATTTATTTTGCTAAAATCAAGCTCATTCATGTAATTTTTTATTCTCTTTCTCGAGATATGAAGCAGCTGGTTTCGGCTGGTGATATTTTTTCTTGGATTCATTTTCCTATATATCTAAAATTTAGACAATTAACGCCATTTCCAAGTACTAATTATATTATATGTAATGAATTTGTGGTGGTATCTAAAGTAAGCCAGTAACAGCCTCCGGACAGGAGTGATAATTTTTGTCTAGTGGTATGTTACGAGCTTACTAATCCATAGGTCACGGGTTCTAATCTCCAGCATTGGTGACCTTAGTTGAAAAGTAAAGCGCAAACCTTCTGATGGCGCCATTTACCCGCAAGAAGAACAAGCAAAGTTGCCAGACTCACTTGACGCAGCAAAAGTCGTCAGATTCACTTGAAGCAACAAAAAGTCGCCAGACTCACTTGACGCAACAACAACAACTCACACGTTCGCTATAACAATAAATATCTCGTTCGTTCACCTATCCTCAGACTCACTGGTGGGGGAGTACTGAGGTGGTATCTAAAATAAGCCAGTAACAGCCTCCGGACAGGAGTGATCACTTTTGTCTAGTGGTATGTTACGTGCTTACAAATCCATAAGTCACGGGTTCTAATCTCCGACAGATTTAAGGCACAGAAAATGTGAAAAACAGTGTTTTAAAACTTTTATGTATCATTAAAAGTAAGTAGTTTTTTTAAAAATTGCAGCTAAATTTTTTCCAATTATTTAGACCAGTGTCAATTAGTCAAAAATAAATGTGTTGCTATTCAAAGAGCAAAGAAAGTAAAGAAATTTAAAGTTAAGACAAAATATAAGAATGTTCCAAGAGAATTTTTTGGAACAATAATTTTAAGCTAAAGTTAATTTGTATATTTATTTATGGTTATTTTTAGATTGAAATATTAAACTATATGCAAATTTCTTTTTATTTACCTAAAAATAAGTCTACTAAAAAAATTAAAAACTTTTAAAAAATCAGAATTAAAAGATAGTTTTTTTTTTAAATTAACAAAATAAAATAAAACAGGTTTAAAGCGGAAGGGGGGAAATGAAAATTCCAGCTTTTATCAACAAAAAATGTCTTTTTCATTCGTTTGTAGCCATCAAATCAAAGTAACAATTCCACATTTGTACTCACTTTATTTTTCACTTTTGTCATATAAAAATGCATAAACTAGTGCTGCTTTAGATAAATTAAAACAATTTTCTTCGTTGAAAAAAGAAGTTATTCCAATGTTCCATTCCAAAAAGTTTATGTTGAAATATATTAATTCATTAAAAAAATTAAATTAGATTGTGGCAACATCACAATTAGAAATTTTAATGAAAAATGTATGTGATGCGAAAGATTTTGAACTAAGAGAGCTATGTAATATAAAATCGCTTATCTTTTTTCCCTGTGGTGAAAATGTTCAATTCATCGAGAATACGTCACGAAATTTTATTTTATAGTCTTAAATCCAAATATGGGAATTATGTATTTGAATTCGTTTTTAAATTCGTGTCGAATTAAGTGCGGATATGCAGATTATAGTATGACCGTCTCGTAAATTGTCTTCAGCTTGTCTGAATATTCCTTTATCATTGTCTCTCTCTTTCAGTATTTTTTATATTTCTTTTCATTCAAAACAATTTTAATATTTATGAATATTTTTAAATTGATTAATTGTTAATTAATATCACCACTGATAAACTACACATGGGCTATTGGTGATGAACTTCGTAATATTGAACCATGGCAGAATAAAGAACGATTATTTTTGTGTATATATAATGATTAACACAGTTTAAATAAAAATCACATAAATAATTATGCAATGGCATTAAAAAATCTGTATTTTTATAAAAAAACTTATTTTTTTTAAATAATTTTTTAAGATGTGCCGGCTGGGTGGCGTGGTTGGTTTGTCGCTGGTCTTCTGTAACTAAGGTTGCGGGTTCGACCCCGGACTAAGTCGGTGGATTTTTATGATGCAGAAAATCGACAGAGGCCATGTCGTATGATTATACGGCATGAAAGAGATCCCTAGAGTATCTGTTTGGCTTGGGTGATCTCGGCAAAAATAAAACATAGTACAGGTTTGCATCGTCAGAGTATGGTGCCTTTCTCTAGGGAGGGAACTGGGCGTTAAAGTTACCTGCGGTGATTGGTATCCGCCTATAGGGTGCCGCAATAAAAAGAGATATTAGCTCCCGGAGAATGTACTAGGTCTGCAATGGTAAAACACCAATCTGCAGCCCATTAGAAATAAAAAAAAATTAAGATGTAAACGGAATAAAGAGTTCTAGATAAAAGTAAATGTATTTTCAACTTAAAAACATTTAAAACAAAACAATATGTTGAGAAATTTTTTTAGGGTTAAAGGAAATGTAGGGTTCACGGCAAATTTGGCATTATTTTGTGGCTCGATATATATATATATATATATATATATATACAGGGTGTCCAGCCTTAATGGGACCCAATAGCTAATTCCCGAACCGTTCGGTTTAGATATGCACTTCCAATTTGAAAAATGTTTTAAAAAAGGCAAATAATGTTTTTACGTGCTTTTCGAACCAAAAAACCCATTTAGAAAAAAATTACAAAAATTAAATTTTTATACGATCCCCAGGTCCTATCACTTATATTTAGGAAAAGATGCAGTACACAAAAACAAAGTAAACACAAAAAGCTTCATCTTATTGCGATAAAAACTGGCCGAGTTACGCCTACATAAAATTGAAGCATCTGAATTGCTCAGAAAAGGGGGTCGTATATACATTGAGTTTAGAGAACAGTAATTCACTATCTACAGATAGAGCAAAAGAAAAACATCGTAGTAATATTGAAACACCGTTTTAAGCATCATAGATTGACAATTTGTATTGCTGCATGGCAAACAATAAAAGTTAAATTAAAGAAATACAATTTGTACCGAAAAGATTAAAGCAACTTATTTTAACAAATAGCAGCAAAAGAATACAGGATTTGCCATTCAAATTATAGCATTATGTAGAATGATGCGCCAATCATGAATCAGGGGCTTTATTATATCAGAATGACCAAATTAACTTAAATAATGTTCAAAATGACTGCCTTCCGCAGAAATGCAGTATCGAGCCCGCGTCAGAACTTCCGCCTGTAGCTTCTGCAACATAGTTAGTGTCACAGACCTGCGTGCCATGCTGATTCGATTGAGTAAATCGGATTTACTCGTGGATTCACGTTCGTACACTTTGCTTTTTAGGAAGCCCCAGAGAAAGGAATCCATTGGACTTAGGAAACTTCATCCTCTAAAAAATCGGCTAATGGTCCGGATAAAATTTCCTTGTATGATTCTGATGTTAAAGGTCCATCGAAATACATTGGACCAATGAAGGTGCTCTTCCATATTCCGCACCACACATTCACCGACCAATGCCCTTGGTAGCAATTCGGTAGTATTAGATGTGAGTTTTCGAGGGACCAATAATGCGTATTCTGCGTATTAATAGTGCCTTGCCTCGAGAACTGGCATTCATTCGACCACAAAACTTCATTAAAAAAATCTGGATTTTCATCCAGTGTATTTACGAAATTGCAAAAATCAAAACGACGCTCCTGGTCTCTGGGCATTAGTTCCTGTGCCAGGACTGAACGATAAGGATATGCACCGTGCGTATGTAATATGTTCCACACTGTCGATTTTGAGTAGGAACAAGCCTTGTAATATCCCGGACACTACTTTCAGGATGAGCCAGGGCATATCCTAGAACATCCTCAGCGGGTATCCGCTAGCTTGAAGGTGTGGCACGAGACAAAACTCCAGGTTTTATACAAGTGTGGAACAGCACGGGCAATTTTACAATAAGATGGATGTCTTCGACTGGGAAATTTAATTGCATAAAGTCATTTGCGGTTATGATGAGGAATATAACAGCAAGTATGATTCCTACACTGAAATCTATCCAGATTTAGAAAAGGGAGATACTGTTGAAAATAAATGTTTTATATGTAGAGACACAAAAACATTTGATAAGAACGTAATTTTAAAGGAGATAACTGGTACACATGTTATCCACTTTCAGATGAACTTTTGAAGGGAAAAAAACTATTGCTGGAACAAAATGAGAAAATAAAAAAGAAATTACAAATTTTTTAAATTTAAAGAATATAGAAGTTTACTCCTATATGTTTAGTTTGAAAAAGATATACAGATTAAAAAAAAAATTAAGATCCAATGAAAACATCGCACTCACTCACGACTAGATTAAAGGAGTGTATAAACAATGCACTGAATGCCCTTATAAAAAGAACAGAAAAACAAAACCTCGAGTGAATACTGAATTTACGAAGGAAAAATGTAATAAACATGTTAAATTTCCTACTTGTCTTCTTTTTTAACCTTTATGTACAAATTTTACGGTAAAAACATAATGTAAACACCCTTGGGTATGACACACCCTGAGCGAGAACTGTAGATCGTTTTTTTCACGCGAGTGATGCCGGGTTAAATTATCCTGAATTTTCTTGGCACACCGATCTGTTATCCACATATAACAATGCAGCTTCAGAAGTACAACATATTTACCGTGGCGTTATTATCTCTCTATATGAAATGGAGTTATTATATAAAATAACGTGCTTATAACTTTTCACGTATTGTTATAAATTGAATTATGTTTCACATCTTGAAAGATAACTTAACGTTATGAGAAAGTATATTCCACAATCTTCTGGGGACCATTGAAACTTTTTCGCAGATCCCCACTTTGGCGGTATTTGACTTAAAATACATAAGTGCATAGATACAATTTTTATTTCTCAGTTTAATTACGTACGCATATCAAAAAATTTTCAGCCAGTATTTTTTACACAAATTTTAAATTAAATATAGTTTTCAATTTCATGTCATTCTATTTCCAGATAACATGGGACCAATGGCGCAAACAAGGGTCCTCGAGTCCGAACCACCCTCATCACTCTTGATTTTTTTCCCGATTGATTATTATCCAATATATATATTGTACTTAATATTTAATAAGTATTTGTAATTTATTTTATTAGGCTAATGCTAATTATTTATTCAATAACTTATTTTTTTACCACTTTTAGATCCTGACAATCGACAAAATCAAAATAATATATTTGGTGGCGTATAGGGTTATGATACGAGAATATGGTGGACTTTCGAATCTGTACTCACCCTCCCCCCTCCCTTGAAAAATTTCTGTGTGTGCCACTGTATGGAACATGTACCCCACATTGCATTTTAAGTTTGTATTTTTTACACGAATTTTTGAGAAACGTATAATTGCGTAAAAAAAAAATAGTAGGGTATATACGAAAATGATCCTTTTACTCAATCAAATAGTACGCTCGTTTTCATTTTCTAGACATGAATGAATGAGACGTCACAAGGACCCTCTATTACAGTGGTGGCAAAAAGTCCTGAACACACTCATTTTTCAGCGTAATTTTTGTGTTTGACTTCATTTTTCGTTGTGAAATTATCGCACTATCTTAAATATTGTTATTGATTTTAATGTATTTTTTCATGCTGATTTCAAATCTGTTTGTAGATTTTATCTAAAGTAAGCAGTTTAATTGATATGTTGAAAAAACCTTGACAAGAAAGCTCAAGGTCACTGTAAGAATGAGTGAGTGTGTTTTCCACCAATGAAATGCTCCGTTATTTCAACCAATCAGAGAGCAGTAGCGATAAAGGGTTGAAAGAAAAAGGTGAAACGTGGTTTATTGTATTGAATGCAGTTGTGTGCTTGTGGAAAATAGTGTATTGAAAGCAATTTGAAGTGGGTTTGTGGAAAATATTGGAATTATGGCTAAATTTTCATATCTGCCTGAGAATAAAAGGTACAAAATAATACATTTGAAGGAAGAAGGTTATTTTATGTGCCAAATTGCTGCTAAAGTACCATGTGGCCTTTCAACTGTTGTGAGAACTTTGAAAAGAGTTTCTGAAACAAATTTTATTGCGGACAGGGGGCGATCAGGACGACCAAGAAAAACATCTTTACGTGAAGACAGGTTATTGCACAGAATTTCACTTTCAAACAGAAAGCTTAATTCCTCGCAAATTTGGAAACAATGGACTTTGACATCAAATGTGAGTGTGTGCCCAAGAACTGTTAGAGGAAGACTGCTGGAAATTGGGTTACGAGGCTGTAAAGCGCGCCCAAAACCATTACTGACTGAATTTCAACGCAAGAGGCGATTGACGTGGGCAAGGGAACATTCATTATGGACTATTAAAGACTGGGAAAAGGTAAAATTTAGTGACGAGAGTCAGTTTTGTATTTCTGCCAACCAAAGTAGTGCCTATGTAAGACGACGCACTCATGAGGAATTCAGCCCTCAGTGTCTGAAGCCTACAGTAAAGTACCCGACAAAAGTGATGGTATGGGGTTGTATGTCTTCTCATGGTGTTGGAGGACTTCACATCGTTAGCGGAACAGTGAAAGCCATGGATTACATTGAAATACTACAAAATAAATTGCTACCAACTGCGAGAGATCTTTTTGGGAATCAGTCATGGATTTTTCAGGACAATAACGTCCCTTGTCATCGTGCAAAGGTAGTCCAGAAATGGTTGAAAGACCACACTGTGAATAGAATGAACTGGCCAGGACAGTCTCCCGACCTTAATCCGATAGAGAACTTATGGTTTAAAATTGGTTATGAAATTTCAAAGAAACAACCTTCAAACAAACATGAATTAATTGAAGCTTTAATATTTTTCTTCAACCATATTGCCACCCCTCAGGGGGCTCACCTTCTTTAGGTGAGTACGGGTGTCACAATCCCGAGGTGCCCTAGTGATCTTTTCCTTTTCCCACGGGGTTTACTGTCTTTGGTAAACATGGGCTTCACGAACCCGGGGTACCCTAGTGATCCTTCTCTATTTTAGACCCTCTTTCTTGTCATTCAATTCATTCTTTCTTTCTCTTCCCGTCTAGACCACAGATATTAAAACAAATGTTTGGCGCAGTATAGCCGAAATCGGCTCTTGCGCCAATAAACCCCAAAATCACTCATTCACTCACTCATTCAACCATATTGTCACGAAAGATCTTCTTTTGAAATTGGTGCATTCCATGCCAAAAAGATGTAGAGCCGTAATTAAAGCAAACGGCTGGCCCATAAAATATTGATTTTCTAACATGTGTCAACAATGTAATTATCAAAATGCTTATTAAATATACCGTATTTGTCAATTTTCGTGTTATTTTTCTTTGTATATTATGTTATTCTATATTGTTTTATTCTGCACATATTTCACATTATTGTGTTCAGGCAGCTTTACTACAAAAAATATTTTAGTCATTAAGAAACTAGTAGTAGATTTGAAATCAGCATAAAAAAATACATGAAAATCAATAACAATATTTAAGATAGTGCGATAATTTCACAACGAAAAATGAAGTCAAACACAAAAATTACGCTAAAAAATGAGTGTGTTCAGGACATTTTGCCACCACTGTATCTCTCTCATTGTTACTCAATTAAAAAAGAAAGAAAAAACATTTGAAATCCTCGTAAAAAAACAGGAAGAGGAAAAAGGATTAATATTTCAGAATTATCATTGATAAATCTCGCTGGGATAGGCTTAAAGGTCAATGATCCGGGTTCTGTGCGAGCAATTCTACCCTTTTCAGCATCTTTGTAACACATTCCGATGAACAGAGCAATGCACCCGAGGGAATCATGAAAGGACATTGCACCTTTGGGAGATGATATTTTTAATTAAATAAGTTATAATAAAAAAAATTTAGCCGATTCCTACTTAAATCAACAAAAAAAATTATTTTAGTTACTTTTTATTAAATAGTTACAATTAATATAAATATGTATATACATAGGACAGAATCACAACATTAAGTGGCAATTAACTTTTAATCATTATCATTAAAATTTCGTCTTGTCATTCAAAATAATCGCGTATATAAAATTTCAATTAAACTGAAGGCTTTGAAACGCGAGGGAAAAAAATCTTTTAAAGTTTTGACCCAAGTCGCTAAAAATGAAGTCAACGCTATTCTTTAAATAATTAATGTCAGGCAATTGATTTTAATGAATTATAATTAAATTATCTTATTGTTACCCAAAACAATAGTGTATAGAAAATTTCAGCTCAAATGAGCGTTTTAAAATGCGAGAAAAAACCTTTTCAAGTTTTGGCATAAGTCTCCAAAAATGATGCCAAGATGGCTATATTTGTAATTCTTTGAATTAATTAGTTTTAATCAATTAATTTTTATTAAATATAATTAAATTACCGTATTGTTATCCAGAATAATTATGTATATAAAATTTCAGCCCAACTGAGTGCATTTTATTAACGATTAAAAATTTGAACAAGATAAATATATATCTTTATATATAAAAATTACGTGTCACAGTGTTTATACACGATGGACTCCAAAACCTCTCAACCGATCATAATATAATTTTGCATACTGTGTGTCATTTCGTCCAAATTAAAGCATAGGATAATTTTTATTTCAATTAATGACGCCATAATTTTTTTATTGCCGGAAATGTGAAGAATCCGCAAAACACGTTGCCAGATTTTGCGAATATTCCCATAAGGGAATAATCGCAAAATGTGGCAATGCTCATGTGTCTTTGGAAGCAGATATTGCAAACCAAAATGCATGAAAATTAAATGCCTGGCGTATTTCGGGGTGTGGAATCCACTTTTCGAGTCAGTTTCTAAAAATAACCCTAACTTTGCCGGATAAAACCGGTCAACCGTATTTTAGACACACCATAGCAGAAGGGGTTACATTAAAAGCCTTGAATCGTGAAAACTTGGATCCTGGCGTACTTCAAAATGGATAATTCGAATCTGATATCCAATCTGAGAAATAACTGTAACTTTGCCGGTTAATTCAGGACCATCGTCTATTACTCAAACTAAGGCAGGAGCTTACCCTTAAGGTCTTGGTGCGGAAAAAGTGCGTTTCTGGTGTAATTCGGGATAGTGAACGAGAGCCTGAATTTAAATTTTAGAAATTCCTGTAGCCTTACCAGATAATGCCGGACGACCCTAATGCACCTTTCAGGGACTGAACTTGCCAGCTCAGGGGCACCAAAAGTAATATCCAGTTGTATCTAGGGGTGGGAAATAATAATCCGAAATCAGATTTCTGAAACTCAACTAACCATGCCGGATATTGTCTGAATTAGGTGAAAAGGCACCATCATTCGAGTCCCACGTCCGGATTTACATCTCTTCTAGCGACTGAACTTGCACGCACTGGAGCATCTAAAGTCAGTTCCGTGTACGTTTTGGTGTGTGGAATGAGAATCTGAAATCAAATTTTGGGAGTTTCAATAACTTTGTCGGATAATGCCGGTCTTCCGTATTTTAGACACGCTGTAGCCGGGGTTTGCCTTAAAAGCCCTGGAGCGCCAAAAATATGGTCCCTGGTGTATTTAAAATTATATAATCGGAATCTCATATTCAATCTGAGAAATTATTGTAACTTTGTCGGAGAATCGAGGATGACCGCCTATTACGCAAACCGGGACAGGAGGTTATCCTTAAAGTCTTGGCACGGGAAAAGTGCGTTCCTGGTGTAATTTAAGATAGTGAAGGAGAGTCTGAAATCCAATTCCTGTAACTTTTCCAGATAATGCCCCAGGGATTCAAAGTATTCGCGGACAGCAGCACCAGCCCAACTTGCTGACGTAAAGACGTAAAAAGTGGGTCTTAGACGTATTTCGGGACTGCCGATCCGAATGTTTTCAATCCAATTCAAGATAATCCCATAACTACGTAAAATAATGCAAGACAAAAGAAATTTATGTAAACAGTGGTAGGGGCTTGCTTTAAAATTCTTGAGTTGTGAGAAATGCTTTCGTAGTTTTTTTTAAGGGAGGGGGACAAGAATCTGAAATCAAATTTTAGAAACTCCCGTAAATTTACCAGATAATGCCTGACGACCGTAATGCCCCTTGTCAGATACTTAACTTAAAGCAGTAGGGACGTCGAAAGTGGGCATCGAGTGTTCCTCGGGGTGGGGGACCAGATTCAGAACATCCATAACGTTTCTGGATATTGCTGGAATGAGGTCGAATGGTTTTGTGTTCGTGTCCCATCTCCAGATTCAGATTTTCATTCTTTATAGTAGCTAAACTTACAGGCGCAGCCTTGCAAAAATACGATTGCAATAGGAAATTGCATTGACAATTGCATCTTTAAGCATTGTTGTCACTTTGTTAGATGGAGAAAAAACTGCACATTCCGCATCAAGCTGCAATTGAACATTCATAAGGTACAAGATACAATGTTTATCATTGAAAAAAAGAGCGGATTGGCTACAGTATTGCAAATAAAGTCGATTATGATCAGGGATAAGTGTACCATGACCCTTAAACATTCACTCAAAGCATTACATAAAACTTTGCAAGATTTAAACGGCAATAGGGAAAATATTCGGTGTTGTTATCGTACTTCTGTCTGGTGATTTCCGACAGACTTTAACAATCATTCCTGACTCTACTTTGCTCACGAGTCTAACGCATGTTTAAAACAATCGTTTTTATGGCAAAACGTGGAAACACTTCGATTGACCATAAACACGCAAGTACATTTGCAAGATGATCAATCGGAGCAAATATTTTCTAATCAACTGCTGAACATTGGTAATGGTGAAGCAGAACTGTATCCCAATACATAATGTATGAAATAGCCAGACAATTTCTGTACTGTTGTTCAGACAAAAAGTAACTGATTGAGAGTGTCTTCTCGGATATATTGTATAATTATCTAGATAATGAGATTGGCTCTGTAATCCTGTTACTTAATCAGAAAGAATGTTGATATTGGGATGAAATAAACTTCCATACACAGGGTTGTTGCCAGTTGATCCAAAGACTTTCAAATTAATCGACATTATTGTTGATAAAACAAAACTGTAAATTTTCCAACAAAGTTTTTGAATTGTCTAGGTATATTAGGAATGTCACCACACAATCTTCGGTTGAAGATTGGTTCACTGGTTCATCTGCTGCGTAACTTAAATCCACCTAGATTATGCAGCAGTGCAAATTTGATTATCAAAGGAATTTCCGGTAACTTCTTGAAGCAAACATTTTAACAGTAAAGTTTAATGGAGAAATTTGTCCTGTTTCCACGTATTCCACTGATACCGTCAGAATTTCCAATACCATTCAACAGGCTTCAATTACCGATTCGTTTGGCGATGACCATTGATGAATCCGAAACGCAAATAATATTCATTTGATATAAACTTTTTTAGAAAATCCATGTTTCTCGAATGGGCAACTAGATGTTACATGGTCACTTGCGTGGAAACGCTTGAATCTATTTGAGTGAGCAAAAGCAAAAGAGGGGTTACTGAAAAATATTGTACTTTTATTAAAGATTAGTTATATAAAGTTATTTATTGTTATACTTTAAAATAATAATAAATAATATGAAAAATTCCAAAAAATCAACGTTATTCACCACATTTATAAAATTAAATCTTCACGTGTTCTTACTTAGCAACTTCGTCAGTAAATCATGCATTATATTATACTCACAAATAGGAGATGAATAAATTTATTTGTTGTTTTATACTTTATTTCAACCTTCCGAAATTATAAGCGAAGACTAATTTGACTGTATTGAATAGCTGAGAATAAAATTAAATCAACGTATTAAAACATAGCCACAGCAACGCGTGTCCTGGTCAGCTAGTATAAATACACTCATTTCCAAAAATTAAGCACGAAGATGTAAAATGCAAAAAAAATCAACACATATTGCTTTGATAGACACAAAACTTGGCAGTAAAGTAGCATATATATTTATACATAAAAAAAAATCAATAATGATATACAGAAATGAAAACAATATTAAATTTTTGTAAGCTATCAGATAATGTCATACTGGAGACTTAAACAGAATTATGTATAAAGTGAAAATAAACAGCATAAAATGAAAAAAGGACATTAATTTGGGTATGTGATACCCCCTCATCTGTATGTAAAGTTTACACCTTCTGACCATGCTTTCAATTAGGTGGTCAACTACCGCAGAATCAAGCAATCGCCATTCTTCTTGTAGAGCAGTTTCCAACTCAGTAAGAGTGGCTGGAGGTGGGAAACCAAGATACAGCATGGCTGAGAGCATCCCAAAGATTTTCAATGGGATTAAGGTCGGGCGAATATGCTGGCCACGCCATATGCGCAATCCCTTCACTCTTCAGGTTGTCATCTACGCTGTCAGCTCTATGGGGACTTGCGTTATCGTCCATTAAAACAAAAGTAGGGCCAACTGCTGCAGCGTGCAATCTCACAATGGGTTCTAGGACTTTATCTCGATACCGGACAGCCGTCACAGAACCCCTTTTAAAGATGTGCAGGTCGGTGCGGTATCCTAATGAAATCCCTGCCCACACCATAATGCTTCCGCCTCGGAATGCGTGAAGTTCGGTGATGTGTTGGGGCTGATTGCGTGTTCCTTGCTTACGCCATATCCTTATACGCTTGCCATATGGCTTCCGAGCAAATCTTGACTCATCAGTAAACCAGACATTGTCCCAGTCCGACACTGTCCAATTGCCATGTTCCTGGCACCACTTTAATCGTACCCCTCTTGATTGGACGGATAGAGGAACATAAACTCAAGGTAACCGGGCATACAGTCCATTCATATGTAATATTCGGCGTACAGTAGCTGCAGATATAGCCTTGCCAATGGACGCTGTAACCATAGATGTCACACGTGTTTGGGTCGCTCTGTGATTCCGCTTGGCTACAATAGCAATATATCGATCATCCGTGGGGGTTGTAACCCTTGGGTGACCGCCTACGGGCCTTCGGACAACTGTCTGTGGGGTTTGGAATTGTTTCCATAAACGTGAAATTACAGAATGGTGAACGCCAAAGAAAAGAGCAACATCTGTGATCGACTGCCCTGCTTCAATGCCCCCCACCAGCACGCCAGCACTCAGAATCTTCCATTCGTTTTCTGGAAGTCATAGAAACACGTATGTCTTGAAAACAAATTGTACGAAAATTTTAAACACCTTCTATCAGCACTTACAATCAACTTCTGTAAACCTTCATGAAGCTGGCTTCTTATAAGACTGCCCTTTTTGCATATTTCTTGACATGAAAGCACGATTGGCTGTTACCTAACATATTTGCATACTTCCATCTACCTCTGCAGCAAATTGCATCCCCTTCAATTCTGATTGGCTTCCGGAAATTAGCATTTTCCTCTCCGTGCTTAACTTTTGGAAGTGAGTGTATATAGAGAGTGTGAACTAAACAGTAGGAATTGAAAAATATTTCCAAAAATATAATTTCAATGACTTTTTTTGTATATGAAAATTTAGAAACCTAGAAATACAGGCATGTTAACCGTGAGTTTTGTAGTAGTTTTTATTCCAAACAAGTAGAAGAGGGGTTAAAGTTAGAGTTAATTTATGTCGCACTATGAAGCTGCATGAGAACTATTGGTAACAGACCTTACAATTTTTCCAACTCCCACACAACCCCAACGAAAGGACGAAGGACTTTTGAGCCTCGACAGATCTCTCTCTCTCACACACACAAACCGTCTTCCTATGTACAGTGAATCTTCAGCGTTACGAGGCTCGTACTCGAGTCCGTGACCACCTTGACCACTTTGCTACCGTGATCAAGTCACGGATTCGAGTCCTGAAGATCTATCGTGTGTTTTAGTAAAGTTTATAATATATTTGAATAACTTTTTTTTCGGAATCTTTAGGTCTTATTGGCTGATAGATCTATTGATATTGCTTATCGATGCCTTACTTGGAAAGTACATCAAAGTGTGTGTTATTGGAGAAATGCACAATGCATACAAGCTCAACTAAAGGAGTTTAGAGCTACAAACCAACTCACTTGGAAACAAAACCTTCCACACTCACTTTATTGAACAAAAATACCCCCCCCCCTCTTTCTTTACGGTACACTAAGGCAAAAAGGATTTCGGCTACGGACCTCATAATTTTGACCCTTAGTTACCGCCCAAGGTTAGAGTTACGAGGTAAGTCACCAATAGACCTCGTGCAGCTGCACACTGGTATCCAAAAGTTAAGCATAAAACGTAAAATGCGAAAAACATGGAATAAATATACGTAAAATTATTCCAAATTTCTTGCGAATATTAATTGGGTGAAGAAGAAACATTGGTTTTATGCAAAACCTTCAGTCGACAACGTCCTGCGCAAAACACCGGCGCATGTCGGAACGCGGAGAAACCGATTCACGCAGCATAGGCAGTTCTGCAACTGCTGTGCGAAGGAACGTTGTTAAACAACGAACAAGGTGATTGATGGCACAAAGACGCCAATTGGTTATGTTTAGGAAAGAAAGAAACGTTGGAATGTGCTGGAATCCTCAAATCACAAACCGAAGTGTCTCGAATTCTGAATGTGGACCAGTCTGACTGTGACAGAGGTTTCAAGGAACGGGAGATGTTACCCGACAACCAGTATCAGGTCGACCAAGAGTCACAACCCCTCGCCAAGACCGATATCTGGCAATAAGTGTGCGACGTTAGAGGGGCAGTACTGCCAGAGCACTGGGTTCGGCGCTCATAGCCTCCACCGGAATACGAATTTCGAGACAAACTGTTTACAGGAGACTCAATCATGCTGGCCTGTATTCCAGAAGACCAGCAGTTTGCATTCCCCTCACGTCTGCGCATAAACACGCTCGTTTGAACTGGAGTTTGAAGCATCAGCATTAAATTGTAGGAGAGTGGGCCAATGGGATGTTCAGTGACGAGTCCCGGTTTAGTCTGAGTAGTGATTCTCGGCGGGTAACGATATGGAGAGAACGTGGAACACGTTTTGAACCAAGAAACGTAACGGAAAGACATCATTTTCCATCAAGGGGAGTAATGGTATGGGCAGGCATCATGATGGACGGCCACACAGACCTCCATTTCCTTAACACGGGGACCGTGACTGCTCAAAGATAGAGAGACGGAGTTCTTGAGCCTTATGTTCGCTTGTTTCGAGGTGCTGTCAGTCCTGACTTCATATTCATCGATGATAACGCGCCATGTCACCGAGCGGTGCTGATTGATGACTTCTTTAAAACGGAAAACATCTAGCGCATGTCATGGCCTGCGAACTCCCTTGATTTAAATCCCATCGAGCATGTATGGGATACGCTCGGGAGAGAAATTACAGCCATTTCGCACACACCAAGCTCCGTTACAAAATTGAAGAGAGTTCTCCAAGAAGCTTGGAACCGTTTGAGCCTACAACTCATTCATCATTTCATAGCAATTATGGCAAATCGCTGGGCAGCGTGCCTGGCTGTCAGAGGTGACCACACGCTTTATTAAACTGCAGCATGGTTTTTTTTAAATTTTTTCTTTCATTTTTTCTTTAAAGTGTGAATCCTTGCTATGCTCAGTTTTCTTTCAAACTGCTACTTTGGATAATAAAATTAATTATTATCTTTTGATTTACTTCCTTATTTTATAACCATTTTACACTCTCATATCATGTTTCCCGCCATTCTGATTAACAGTTCCTTCTTTATTCACATACTTATCAATGATGCTTAACTTTAAGATGCCAGTGTATATATATATAGAGAGAGAGTGAATTGATAGTATGAATTGAAAAAATTCTCACACTGTATGACATCTGAACTGTCAGACTGCATTGACTAAGGAAAGTATAATGAAGTATTAAAAAAGTTAAATTTATAAAATGATGTAAAAAAATACACATGATTAATCGATCCGATTGCTCAATAATGTCGCACTCAAAATCAATGACAGGACTATTGAAGGCGAACCTCAATATTTTGAACCATAGTCAAATAACAATTACGACACCCGAGATAGCGTACCAAGTCAACATGAGAACTTTGAGTCTCTAATAACTTAATAATTATCGTCCCCTCTATACTGTGGCAAAAAGGACACAAGATTCATCATGGATCGTAATATTATGACACTTTACTATTAAAAAAATTACAATAATATGCGGCAGTTTTTCTTTCTTCAAAAATTTAAAGACTTTACCGTAATTACAATGTGAATATCGTAGTTAATGTTTACTATGGTATCAAATGCGAAAATCAATGTACTCGTCAAACTCGATTGCTGATAGGAGGGGTTGGTGGATGACACAGTCCTACAGAGTGTAACGTAGCTTCTTGACATGTTGTCTGTTACCCCATTTTTCTTCCCCAGCAACCTAGGTGAAGAGGCACGCCCTATGGTCTCTCCTTGAAAGCGGACTATAAGTAAGACGCACCTGTTTCAATAGCTATATATATCCATTCTTTTTTCCATCTAACACGTGGCCGTGCTATACATGTGTGGACAGGATGGCCCGCTATTGTGAAGTGAAAACGCCAGGAATTGTATTCTAGGCGTCAGAGGCATATATCAATTTATGTTCTATTATATCCACATAATTTTCGACATGTGTGACAAGATGGTCGTGGCTAGACGGCCTTTTGTCCCGAAGGAAACCAGGGATGGTTGGAACCAAGTGTTAGGGGCCGCATGCAAGCAGAGACGTCTTAAAACTTTTTGAAGCTCTGGGCCCACACGCAAATGAAGGCCCCACCTTTGACTCTAAAAAGTAGACGTAAGTTGCCAAATACTCGTACAAATAGTAACCCGGAACCAATAAATGTGCATGACTTACAATTGCACAAACCGGCTCGACCGACCGCCGCCTTTTGACTTGAATGAGAAATGATGATGTATGGTGGTAGACCTAGGCCTATACATGGACGATGGTCATCACATAATAATACAGTCTTGGCACTGTTGCCAGTTGACATATAGACCGAAATTCATAGTTTTTCAGAGAATACAACAGGAAATAACATCTGAGTATTAAAATTATGTTCTTATTAAAACTGAATCAAAAACGAGACGAGGCTTTCATTGTAGCCGAGGCACTGGGGTCGGGCCCAGTTGGTCCATGCCTTAAGACGTCCATGCATGCAAGTCCGCGTTCCTTCCAATCAGAAATTGTTGGAGTGGGAGAGAGTCCCGCCCAGAAGGTTTTAAGAGACGGACTGGAAAGTGACCGGGAGACCAGTGAGAGACTTAAGAAAAAGGATTTACGGTTTGGGCGGGTCTTAGACGTTACGAGATCCAATGGAAAGAACCTAACTGTGACAAAAATACAAAGTATCTGATAGCTAGATGCGTAAATTTTCTTACTTATAGATACAATAGTTACATGTGTCAATTTAAGATTAAAAATTGTAAATAAAAGTCATTTTACGGAAGCTTTGGGATACATCTGCAGATCCAAAAAATGAATAAACATGAGGTCACTCAGTTATAAGAGAACTCAGTCACTCACACAGTGGTGCAATAGTAACATTTTGGGTTGGTATTTACAATCTTGATATAGAAAAAAAGGACAATTGGGTATAAAATGTTTAGTACAATCAGTAACATTTCAAAGAAGTAAATACAGTCGAAACTCCATATAATGAACCTCTATATTGTGAATTTTTCTATACAGCGAACTTTTTCCTCGAACCAAGAATATATATATATATTTCACCGATTTTCTTCGTAAAATAACCTCTCAATAGAGCGAAGTGCATTTTCTAAGTACGGAACTTTTTTTTTTGAAATTCAATTTTTTCTCTCTCTATTTTTAAAGTATTTCTAGACATTTTAACATCGCCCTTTTAAGACATTTTATGGTGCTCATAAATCTTGAACTAGTTTTATTAGATGCCTAACTCGCTAAGAGGAATAGAACTCAGGGCGTTTAAGTTGTATTTCAATTGTAATTTGTACGTTTAGAATTTTTAGTTATTAAATAAAGAATGTTTAAAACTACTTGTATGCTTTAAATTAGAAAATGTGTTCTTAATATTCATTAATTTAAATATAAAAATAATATTCTTAATGTTGAAAATACTGCGTATTCTTCGATATTCTTTTGGAATTTTGGATTTTTTGGAATTTAGCAACTTTGTAAAAGTATATTAATAAAAGACTGTATATTAATAAAAGTGCTTGTTTATAGATGAAGTGCAATGAGAATGCAAATATACATAGTAGGATTCAAAAGTTCCCGAACTGAGTCTATAACTTAAAAAATATTACCAGCTAAACTGCTAAAACACATCCTCCTTCGAAATAAGAAACTTGAGTAAACACACACTTTTGTCATGGCTTGTAAAAGTCGTCCAAACATTTCTGGAATCCATTTTTAACCATGTCTTTTATATATAATTCAGGATTTTAACTTCATCTGCAGATTGGTCATCTCTTAACATGCGAGGAGCGATATGTTGACGCACCCTATGCATGTTAAGATATTAGTCAGTATTCATTGACTTGGGATCGAGGATATCCCAACTAATTCTGCTATTGTTTGAAAACTTTTCGATTTTCTCAGCTGTGTGGTAAGTCTGCGGACGTCCAGAGCGTTTGTCGTCTTCTACACTTTCCCTGCCTTCTCTGAAACGTCTATGCCACTCAAAAGCTTGAGTTTGCGATAATGTATCAAAGCCTTGCACCGTATTCAAAATTTTGTGAGTCTCCGTAGCAATCTTTCCCAAGCAAAAACAAAAATTAATATCCATTACACGCCCAACAAACACCATTTTTTTTTCAATCGCTGACTACTAAATACATCCGCTAACAAAATATGACGCCATTGTGACCCACCTATCACGTGATTTGGAATAATTTTTTTTAGAAAATTGGGAGAATGCAATAACCCAGAAATGTTATTGTAGTCGCTCTACAACAAAAATTTTCCGAGTTATAGGCTAAATCCGGGAACTTTTGAGAAAGTCATACCAATAAAAACTGTATTAAAAAAAATTCATGAGTGTATGAACATCTTATACTATATCATAAAATACATAGATAAAACTGAAATTTTTCCAGCAATAAAATAATTCTTAAATATATTTCCACTTCTCTGAAATTAGAATGGGAAAGAAAAAATGTACATTACAACTCTGTATTTATTTATATATTAATAACTTAAGGGGGTTAACCTATGTGACGGTCTTTAAGAGCTTTTAGAGAATTTTTTTTTGTCAACCAGTAAAAAGATAGAACTTTAAGTTTTTTTTAGCATTTATTTATATGTATTTTAAGAGTATGTACATATACTTTTAGCCAAAAAATATCCAATAGAACGTGAGTCTCTCTGAACACACCCATCTCGAAAAAATAGACGCTCACTTCCTCCACGATCCCGTCTGATTGGCTTATTTGAAATTAAAAAAAAATTCACGGAGTTTTAATCTATAAGCTTAAATGCACCGAATGGACTATACTGAATTGAAGTTATCAAAAATTCTATTTTTGGTAGATCTCTGAAGAAAAAGTTTCGAATTTCATGGTTTCTTTTGTTATGTTTTTGTTCTAAAAAATAGAAATATTTTGAATTTTGAAATGCTCGTAGTCCATTTAGTGCATATATATGTGCTGAGTCTTCCTATAAATTTGAAGTCATTCGGTTACACCGTTCTTGAGATAGGATGGAGGAAAATTCGAAAAACACAGTTTTGAGGAAAGCCCGTTTCAAGTCCGATTAAAACAATGAACATCTTGGCTTACCCTCCATCGGCGATGCCTGGTGGCGAAGACTAAAACAAGTTCGACGAAATATTCAATAACTATAGATATTTCCCCTTTTAAACCTCTACAAACTTGTCTATACTTGTATGAACGTATATTTGCATAGAAGGTTTAATAGTATTAAGCCGACTGTACACAATAGGCATAGCCTTCGATAGCCATCTCAATGCTCCGAACAGCTGCTCTTCTAACATTTGCTTCTTTATAACGACTTCGAATTCTAAAAAATCACTTTACCACCGTATTCTAGACATGTTAAGGAAGAAATTTATGGATTTTTTTTTGTTTTTGATTTTTTGAATCCATGACATGGGTGAACCCCGTTAACACTGCCAAGCAACTTAAGAGATATTGACGACGGACATCGCAATTTTGACGTCAAGTGGCGGGAACGACTACAGAGCTGGCATTCCATTCTGAATATCCTTATGTCACCAACATGAGGACTTAGAGCCCTGTCAGATTTATCATGCATCACTTCCCTCTACACGCCGGTTATTTAGTTGCAACAGGGCTTGAACTCTCGATTTTTGATTGAAACACCTGCGGTTACGAGTTCATTATCATAGTTCCTTGGCTACAGTGGTCGTACATTATACGTGGGCTCGGTAACCTAGTGGTTACGGGCTCCTGGCCGTGTGTTATTGCCCTAGTACTACAGAATACCGTACTGTAGTAGAGGGAGACATCTCAAGTGCCATCCTTGTCACTTGACCGGGTTCAAAATTACAAGGTTTGTCACCAATAGCACTTATATTGTAGAATAGCGCAACGTATATATCTTCACCTCACGCCATTTATAATTCTACAGAATCTTGTGTAAGTGCATACATATGCGAGGATACATGGATGACACATTTAACTGCAAATTTATGACGAATATTAACGCAGTAATAAAAATTATTGGATATACATTAACTTTTTGCTTTAATAAATCCATGAAAAATTCGTCTACAAAAGTGCATTGATGCTGGAAGAGCCTACTTTAAACACTCCTACAATTTTATAACTTGAAAAATCTAGGAGAATCTCAACAATTTCAGAGTGGCCCTCGTATTCGAATATAAAACGCTAATGCAAATAATTAAAATAGATGCTCATAATTGTTCGTAGTGCAGTAAAACACTACACCAAGGGTGTCAAAGGCTAACTTGGGCCAAACAAGCAAGGTTCAACATTAGGTGGGCGACAAAAAAATATTCCTACAAACGTAAGTCTTTTTCGAATAATACATTATAATAAACATTTATTAAAGTACAAGAAAAATTTAATCTTTAGGTCCTAACACTTGACATCTCTCATCTGCAACTATCTTGCCTATTTCTGGAGAAATATATATATTTTGACATTTTATCTTACAATTTCCGACAATAAAGTTCGGTGAATAGTCTTGTAACATTTGCGTACATAAAATATGAACGAAATTTACCTAACTGTCCGAAATAGTCACCTCCCATAACTATGTACAGCTGAGTTCTGCTATACATCTCCTAGAAACTTTGTAAGAAGGCTTCTTTTGGGATGGAGTTTAAAAACCTAGTCACGTTTCGTTGGATGTCAGTAATAACGCCAACTCTCTTTCCTTTCAAAGCGAGTTTAATTGACATCTGGCGAGTATGGTGGATGTTCAATTTGCACCACCCTCCTTTTTTGCCAGGGACTGTTTTTCTTTCTTGGCTGTATGAGTTTAAGCATTGTCGTGAACAAAAAAAATAAGAAATAAATTAAAAAAACTATGAACCTTGTTGTGTGTACTGAAGTCGTACTCTACACCATCCTCCAAGTTTTTCTCATCCCTAAATACTAGGAAACGATTTGTCGCACGGATTCTCGGTTAATCTGCAGTTCATCAGCTATCATGCGCACAGTTAATCGCGCGACGACCTTTCGTGATTAATTTCCTCACCTTCTCAATGTTTCCGTCACTGACGGAGATAACCAGTCTTCCGCTACAGGTTTTGTTACGAAAACTTTCCCGATTTTCTCGAAAATGGGCGAACCACTCGTACACACAATTCATGGAAAGTACTTGATCTTCATGAACACATACCAGCATCGCATAAGTTTCTTTGCTACGCTTAAAACAAAACTTTAAATGGATCTTTTGTGCGTTTATTTTCCTGTTCTCATTCAAGAACCAACGCACCAAACAAGCACCTTATAAAACAAGTCTTACATGAGACATAAACGACGCTCAACTGATCAACGGTGGAAGCAGATGGTCTACACTTACTGCTACGCATGTACTGCGTTTTATTTCACCAGTATTGTCAGATCGGCCGTTCTGACTTCATTCACAGGACTTTATTATCAGAGGTTGTATAATATTGTGGGCCAATATACTGGCCGGACCGCAAAAAAATGTTCGTTGTGGGCTTGCCGCCCACGGACCGCGAGTTTGCACTACACAGTCATCAGGGCCGGCCTACTTGGAGGTGCGTTAGATGAGACAGGGTCTATGTAATTGAGAGGGCTCCAATACGATAGACAACTAAATTAATGTACTCTTGCATGTGAAAACTTGATAATACGCCCTTATTATCAGTATGACGAAAAGTACATTTTTATCGCAAACATTATTATTGTAGATCTCTGAAATTCGTCACTCTTCAAACTAATTTCTGATAATATTTCCGAGGATCCACACCCCTAAATTGGACGTACGGTAATACAGAGGTATCCGAAGCTTAAACTCTATTGGATTCAATTCAAGAAATGCCATTTATTTTATGTTTAGTAGTATGGTTTGAAATATTGCCCAATATACAACTATTTAAACAAAAACAATTTTTCTGCTTTAATTTAGAGGGGAAAAAAATTAAAACTGTAATCCAAAATATCAGATAAAAACGTAGCGCATTTTTAGTCAAACCAAAAGAGCTAATACTTAATTAGAATATTTCAGAACATTTTTCTGAAAAAATGAATTCTAAAAAAGAAGAATGAGTGAACGAACCGCACCTAAAGTGAGGTGAGGAAATGCGAAAACACTGAAAAAGAAATTGCAAAACATTTTAATTTTACTGAAGTATAATTAATGTATTTGCAAAAAACCAAATTAAATTTTAAATAAACATGAGTTTATAATATAGGTTCATGTTTATATATATTTTTTCTTTTACAAAAACTTTAGCGTACTAAATGTTTTTTTTAAAATCCAGGCAATTGCAGTCTGTCAGTAAGGGGAAACAAGAAAATATGATTTCTTAGTCGAATTGTAATTAATAGTTTTAACCAATTATTTTTTTCTAAGCTAAATTGCTGTGGCACATAATATGGATTCCATAACAAATGAAAAAATAAAAATAAGAATCTTATATAATGCTTATGCCATCCCTTCCTAATCTCTCTCAAAAAAACAAGAGCACATAAAAGTTTGAAAAATTTTGAAAATCGAAAGAACTTTTAATGTTTATCTCTCGAATTAACGTCACAGAAAGCCCCCTGTGACGTCATATAATTCCGTGGAAGGGTCCGCCGAAACCAACGGGACGCCGCGATGCGTTTCACTTACGTCATCAACGGTCAGATGATGTCCCCCGATTCTTCAAAAACGTCCTTCAAGTCCAGTCACCATTTGTTTTAGCACCCTCCCCCCTCCTCCTTTTTCCTTCTAAATTCTCAAATGGGGATTAAGTCCGCTCGAGATTTATTAAAAAAGAACTTCCCTAATCTCGTCTGATAGGGGCCTGGAAAAGGGGGAGGGCATTCCTCTGAAATCTCCCCCACCCCCTCAGGCGTCAGATGGTGAGGCTTAAGATGAGTTCAGGAGTCGTTGGAAGGTTGTGAAAACATTCGAAAAAGTTGTTTGGGATTTTCGCGATGACATTTCCGTCAGGCTGGGGCTCCAATGTATAAAAGCAGTGGTCAGCCCCGGGCTGGATATCATTCGGAATTGACCACCACCAGCAGTAGCTGACAGCCTTCGACAACATGATGAAAGTAAGGAAATTTTCCACCCTCTCGAGTTCCTGCGCTATCTCTAGCAACTCGCTTATTGATTTATATGCTATGTTTCAAACGTCGCAAATCTTGCATTAATTAAATAATTTTCAATGTTTTAATTTTATGTTGCAGCAATTTAACCGATTTTAATAAGTTAGCTGATTGTTTAGAGCAATGCATAAGTTTTGCATTAATTAAAACAAATGTTCTAAATATTCTAGTTTTAATTTAAATGATACACTACCGTTAAGTGTTAATTTGGAATACAGTATTGATTTTGCATCAATCAAAACGAATCTTCTATTATTCTAATTTCAGTTTAATTGATACACTTGCATTAAGTGTTAATTTGGAATACAATATTGATTTTGCATCAATTAAAACGAATTTTCTATTATTCTAATTTTAATTTAAATGACGCACTTGCATTAAGTGTTAATTTGGAATATAATATCCATTTTGCATCAATCAAAACGAATTTTCTATTATTCTAATTTTAATTTAACTGATGCACTTGCATTAAGTGTTAATTTGGAATATAATATCAATTTTGTATTAAGCAAAAATATATTTCTTTATTTTATTCTAATTTTAATTTAACTGACGCACATTTATTGTTAATTTAAAATATACAACATGGATTTTTGATCTGAATGAAATTCCCTTTTTTTTCTAATTCTAATTAAATGGATGCAGAGTTTTCTTAATTGTAAATTTAGAATATTGTTCTTAATTGTTAATTAGAGTCTGGATTTAACATTAATAAATGATTTCGCTTTTTTCAACTAGGTCTCTTCTATGTATTTTCAACTTTTATACTCAATATATTTTAAACTATTTTGCACTAATTTGTTAATCGTAAAGTTTTATTCTGAGCATTAGTATTGAAAAATTCTCTCTATATATTATCCAAAATTTTCAAATATGAATGTATTAAAAGAAATATTTTAGATATATGAAGAAATATTTTGCATTGATTAAAATTTTTCTTGTACTCTGTTTGGCTTCTCAAGCATAAGAAAAAAGTGTGTTCTGCAGCTTTTTAATGTTTAACCCTGTGTTATTTGAATATACCAATAATTTTATTATTGTTATTTTTTTATGCGTTTCCTACCGTTAAATTTTAATGACTTCGATATGTATTAATTAAAGGATATCAAAATATAAAGTTTATCAATTTCAAATATTTACTGCAACTTTGTCCCCTTTCAAGGGAATTTAAAAGAACAAAATGCGGCTTTTATTTTTCCGTATACTTGAAAAATTTTTGAACTGTAATAAAAAAAAAAATATTTGTGTGTTCATATACTGCTATACAACATGGCGTGGTGTGAAAGTTTAGAGAGGAGGGTGACAAATCGGGTGTTGCCTCCGTCGCTTTCAGCGTGGCTGATAATTACAAGGACCGTTGTCAATACCAATTGCGATGTTAAAAGCACAATCCCTCTTTATTTAACCTCATAAATCTTTACTGATAGTTTATGTCGATAAAATCTTGGAATCTCTTAATTTTTTTTTTTAATATTCTATTTACTTCTATAAAAATACTAATGTTATGTTTTTGAAATAAAGATCTAGATTTAAGGATTTTGAGGATTCATTAATCCAATGTAGCAGCGGTTCTTTAACTTTCGATCGCCACGGACCATTATCATTATGTATTATTCTGACATCGCTGACCCCCAAGATTTTGAGCATCACTCCCTGTTTACTAACATATGGTTGAAGGATTTAAATATTCCTCAATAATCCAGAGACTGCCTCTGCTTCTTATATACAGACTATTTTTTTAACTTTTTCTTTTTACTTAATGAAAACAGTAAACATCTAATTAAAATATTACGAAATTCAAATTCAGTACCTACCTGAATTAATATCCTCGATCAAAATACATGCTCTATAGAGTGTTTTCATTGAGGACAATTAAGCGCTCTAGTCTAAGATGCTCTAGTCTGAAACATTAAATTAGAGATCTTCGCGGAGACCCTAGAAACGTTTACCCCAGACCACAGTTGAAAGAGCCACTGTAATATTGCATGCACTTTCTCATGTTAATATGCATAACAATCATGTGTGAATCAAATTAATTTAATTATGGTTTCAATGGATTTTTTTTAAGAAACATTTGCACGAATTGGATGTATTTTTCAATTCCTACTATTGGTTCACTCTCTCTCTCTCTCTCTCTCTCTCTCTGTATATATATAATCTTGTTCAAATTTTCAATCGTTAATAAAATGCATTTTAAAGCACTCAATTGAGGTGAAATTTTATATACACGGCTTATTTCGTATGACAGTACAGTAATTTAATTATAATTAATAAAAATTGATTGATTAAAACTAATTATTTAAAGAATTACAAATACAGCCACGTTGGCATCATTTTTGGCTACTTGTGTCAAAACTTGAAAAGGTTTTTTTCCTCACATTTTAAAGCGCTCATTTGAGCTGTACGCTCCTATACACTATAGAGTTTTGGGTAACAATACGATAATTTAATTATAATTAATTTCTATTATTGCCTGAAATTAATTATTTAAAGAATTACAGATACAGCCACGTTGGCTCCATTTTTACCGACATGGGTAAAAATTCTTTAAGAGATTTTTTTCCCTCACGTTTCAAAACATTCAGTTGAACTGAAATTTTATACACACGATTGTTTTGGATGACAATACGATACTTTATAATAATTAAAAAATTAATTGCCATTTAATGTTGGGATTCTATCATATATATACATATTTATATTGATTTTAACTATTTAATAATAAGTAGGTAAAATAATTTTTTTTTTTTATCCAAGTAGGAATTGACTTAATTTTTTTTTATATTACTTGTTCAATATCTTTTTTAGCCAATCTTATTTTTGGTCCTGATGGATAAATATCAAATCAAAGGAGATTTGTTACCCAAATTAAATGTGTCCTTTTTATCTGTAGATCACCGCCCTCGTTCTTGTATTCGCCTTGGTGCACTTGGGTGCATGCATGGAAAAGAGGAGTACTGTACGTGCCTGCGGACGCTCCCTTTCCGAACTGCTCAGCTTCGTCTGCAACGGCAACTATAATGGACCCAGGGCAGGAAAAAGGAACGTACCTTATCCCATGGAAATCAGTAAGTACAGAAAGGTGATTTAATAATTAGAATTCTTTAACCGAAGTTTTTATTTAAAGATACGTATGCATTTGTTAATGGAACAGTTCGTAAATCGTTTGTTGAAATTATTTTGGCAACGAGCTTCACTGATCCATAGGAAAAGAAGAAACCACTATCATTCTACCAACTGTCATTTAGCCACCAGGGCTCATTGGAGATTCAAGAGCGGATAGAAAATCGAACTGCACATGCAGGGATGACTTAAGACTTCTTGTGGCCTTAGGTCCCTATCAAAAAGTAGTCCCTTTGCTTCTACACAAATGTAGCTCCACCTTTGACCCTTTAAAGCAGAGGTTCCCACACTTTTCTGACTCGTAGACCCCTTGCTGTGTTCTCCGTTTTGGGGTAGACCTCTGCTTATCTAATATTATATTTTTGCACATCGTTAACTTAAATGTCTTTTTGACAGCTGTTACAGAGTTACTTACTTCAATAGATTAAAATTTTTAGCTGTAGAGAAAAACATATTAATTAATTTTAAATTTTAATTTAATAATACATAAAGTAATTGAGCAACAAATAAAAATGCTTTCAATAGCGGGATGAATCTGGAGCTTCGATTACAAATTTTCGACACATTCGGCATCAATTTTGTCGAGTTTGATCTTAAATTTCTTCAGTTAGTAACGTCCAGTTTTTTTTTTTGTCTACCATAGTTAAAGCATTCCAAATCTAGATTCAAAATCTTTGTTTTTTCAATGGGGCTGCGTATTGGTAATAAACCTTTGCAGACCTAGTACATTCCCCAGGAGCTGGTATCACTTTTTAGTATGGCATCGTATAGGCGATACCAATTGCCGCAAGTAATTTTGACGCCCAGTTTACTTGCCCAAATTTACTTTCAAATCCCCCGCCCAGGGGGGGGGGATTTGAAGCATTTATGAATGATGAGTTTTCTTAATAATGAATATAATTATGAGGTTTAGTAAGTTTTCCTTAGCAATGAGGTTTAATTGTATGCACATTTAGAAATATTGAATATTACATATTGAAGGAATCCTACAATAAATGATCATGTGTGTGCGATGCCAAAATAAAGCTTGTAATTTTGTTTTGGAAGATAATTTTTGTGGCATCACTGAAAATTTTTTTAAAAATAAATGATTGCACATTCTCTATTTTATAAATTTTTTTTTGTTTTTTTGTTCAAAGATATCTCAGTAGATTATTATCTCCAGAGCTGTACATTCAAAAAATCTAAATAGCCAATAGTAATTAATTAAAAAGAACACGTGACCTTTATCTGCATAAAACCACATTTCAAAGTACAAGGGTTACCAAATTATAGGGTCTGCCAGAAAGAATTCGTTATCTCACCATGAGATCTACATAAAACTCGCCAAATCCAAGGGGGCCACCTGTTCTACAATTTAGAAAAACTTCACTTAGCAACGCCTTATTCTTTTGAAAATTTATTAATAGAAAATTGAAACAGATATGACATTGCCTTCCTTGCCGTTGTTTTGGGTGGAAGAGTAGAAGTCGTTAACATTACATTAAAAAAAACTTAGTTTTCTAGTTAGGCGGTCATTTAAAATGAGAACCTTAAAGGGTTAAAATAAAGTAAAGGTGCAAGTTGGGAATCTTTTGCTGACTTCTAAAATAGTCAATCGATAGATATTTTAAGACCAAACACTATGTATGATATAATTGTACAATTTTATTGATTTAGATTGTTAGAGAATTAAAATCCCTCTAAAAAAAATCAAAATAGCGATGTCCGTTTCAAACAGTCTACGAGAACTTGTAAAATATCACTGATCTACTAATACAATGCTTATTTACTTAGTCTTACAGCAATCTAAAAGAAATCCACAACTTGACTATTAAATGCATGTCCTCCTTGTAAACCAAATATCTAACTTTATTTGATACGAAGCTTTTACAAAATTATTTATTAATATTGTTAATTATTGATTAGTACGTATTGACATATTACTGAATTTTTAGAAATGAGCCACTTTAATAGATGCGTGCCCTTTCGCTCCAAATAATTAGAAAATATATATATATTTAGCCATACGAAAATTTTTTAAAGAACATGAATTCCGTGCAAAGTACCAATAAATAATTTTTTAGTAAATATTTTTATGTACCATGTTTTTATAACCATTTTCATACATTGTCATTCCCTTCTGAGCTATAGTCCAAATTTCAAGTCTGTAGCTCATCAGGAAGTTAGTTTAAAATCAGTTACAAAATTCCACCCGGGCAGACATACAAGAAAGCGAGTTGATAAAAACATGGTAAACCTAGGGGCCCCTATTTGACCCCAGAACCACGAAATTAAATACGTAGATGAACCTCAACCTATGCTATCGACAGGTGGACTTTTTTTTTGTGTGTGTAAATTCGTGTAAGTTTCGGAGTTAAGGGGCCCTTTGTCGAAAAAGGAATTACCTGTTAATTACGACTTTTTCATCAATTTTTACACCACCAGACAAAAACACAACAAAATGGTAAACAAACTACTTCGAATTATGCTTGCAGCAGGTATGGGTTACCAATACGGTTAACGCCTAATAAATGTTTCCAGAAAGGTAAATATTCCATTCAAAACTCGCCAAAGAGAGACAAAATTACACCTATAGTGGATTTTATTTTTTATGGCGATTTTCAATTGATTGTTTCCTTTTCGAAGCATTATTAGCGCAAGATCTAGTGAGAGATTTTAGCAGTTGTCAAGATTAAAATCTTAGAGCCAGCCATCCAGTATAAAAGTTAATGACACCGACTACTGTGCCGAAGGGTCTGGGTTCGAATCCCGGAGAAAGCATGGATGTTTGTTAATGTATAGTACCCCTGTGTGGTATGGGATACTCTAAATAAACGTCTAGCCGCAAGTCCTCTCGTGAGGTTGGTGGAAGAGAAAGAGAGGTAGGAGGCCCCTGACCTTCTCCGGTTTGTTCTCCCTCAAAATTGGGGTGGGACCGAGCCAAATCGTACTGTCATCTAAATTGTGCTCAAAGATACGGTTAAAAACTAGCATCCAGTCCTTTGCCACTATGAATTTCGTGGGCCTCGATCCGACAACGTGAGACAGGTGGCATTATCAACAACAAAATCCCAAAGGAATTCTGTAGCCACGTATGCCTAGTGGACAAGGTAACGGACTCGTGGCTGTCGTGTCATGAGTTTGAGTCTCTAACGACTGAAAACTCGCTGTGTAGAGGCCTTCCCGTGAGTGTGGTATGGAAGTTAGGAGAGGGGTGCCAACTAAGGTTTTGTTCTTGTCACTAGACCGTGGTTCAAAATTGCAAGGTCTGTCGCCAATAATTCTCGTGCAGCTATATAGTGTGACGTTTATATAGCTCTCACTCACTTGGCAGTTGCCAAGATTAAATTCTGGTAAAACTCACTGATTTTTTGTTACCAAATCGCGCCAATAGCTCGTTTTTCAAACAAGAAGCCGTTATAATTCAAAATCGGAAGAGATAGTACAGTAACATTAAATTATGTTGTTGTTGTCGTGTCCTTCCAGCAGGGAAGGAATGAAAGTTGCCATTGCCTGTGAGACAGGTTGGACTTCTTAACGATAGATGGTGACACCACCTATCTCCACCTCCACAATTTTAGCAGGGAACTGAAGGGGAGGGACATATTCTCCAGCCCCCTGCACTCGTGGTTTCTGCTGCAACCGCCCACGAGACTTTTGGACCCACTGATTTAACGAGCACGTGCTCCGTCTATACTCGGTGGTATTTAGTGGCATCGGGCATCGAACCCAGGCCCTCGGGTCTGGAGTCCGATGTTCTAACCACTAGGCTACCCACGGCCACATTAATTTATACTTTATCTATATGATAGATTTCACTATCATACAAAATAAACATACTGAAATATAAATTAATTTAATCACAATCAATTATATTTTTAGAAATAATAGGAAAAATACTTTTCGATGAGATGTCCTTTTTCAATTCCTATTCTCTATTAGCTCAATCTCTCTCTATATTTATTTATATACATATTTATCTTGTTCAAATTTTCAATAGTTAATAAAATACTTTATATTCACACACACACACACACACACACACACACACACACACACACACACACACACACACACACACACACACACACACACACACACACACACACACACACAATCAAGTTCAAATAAAATTTTTTATACTTGTAGGGGATGACACTTGATGTTAATACATTTTTTAAAAATATTAATTCATTAATTACCGGTTTTTGGTGCTAACATAGCTTCGCCTCGATCGTTGTGAAAATGTAACTGTTAAAACAACAAAAGTTGGCGCCGAAAACCAGTTTTTCAACCAAACTAGCCAAACCGGGTGTGCATTGTTACAACAATGCAGACAAATCATGCTCTTTTTTCAATTCGTACTATTAGTTCAATCTCCCTATATATATATATTGTTCAAATTTTCAATCGTTAATAAAATACTTTTTATTCATCCATCAAAGTAGGAACTGTAAACAAAGTATATTACTGTAAAAAATGAGATGTCCTTTTTTTTTTATCAGGGGGCACATCATAAGGATTTTCTCTTTCTGCTAAGGAGTCTCTGAAGACATCAATCGCCTATTTTCTTTCATCCAAAAACATTTTTTTTAGGATTATTAGGATTTTTAGGATTTATTTGGATGCAGTTAAATCTGCATCCATACATAATTACAGCACCATTTTGTAGCCAAAAAGTTTTGGAAATAATTATCTGAAATTTTTTGTGTATGTTTGTAGAATAGTAGAAGTGTTTTAAACTTCAGATTTATCAATCACTGTTTCATTAAAAAGTTGGCAGTCCCTTATGTGAATATAATCCCTGTTTTTTTTAAGCAATTTCATATAATAACTAAGATAAAGTGCTCTAGTTTTTGTAAAAGTTACAAAATCTCTTATCCGGAAGGTCATTTCAAAAATCAATAACATAGCAACTCATTAGAATTGAAAAATTGAACGTTTGTTCATACACTTTTGGTACAGAATGGGCCGCGTTTATGTTATTTTTTGTCAATTTTTACCCATTTTTTTTTCTATTTTAGTAGTAATGATTTCTTTTCCTCTTCTTAAGTTAAGCATACTTTTTTCAAAAAATATACTAAACCATTCTAAAAACAACAAAAAAATCCTTATATCTCCAATTTTTTTTTAAAAAAAGTTGTCGCAAGTAGTTTGATACACCTTAAGTACATTTGTGAATGACTTACTTAAACTATGTGTTTGTAACCAAGCAACTGAAAGTCGCACAATTTTGTTCCAGGTGCCGGCTTGTTTGACAACAGTATGCTGAAGACAGAAGATTTCTACTATCGTCAGACAAGAGTACAAAGAGGCGTCGCCGACGAGTGTTGCCACCGTCCCTGCAGTTTCTCTACCCTTCAATCGTATTGCGGTACTGGAGGAAATTAAGTCTCTTCCTCTTTCCACCCATCCAATCACTGATTGGTGCTTCTATCTGCTTTTGGTTCATGAACACGCCTCTTCCTCCGCACCCACAATCAAATCCGCACAATGTATATACATGCATTGCATCTTTACGTTGTGATTTTTTATACTTTTTTACAGTTTTGAACAGTTAGAAATCAATGAGAAATAAATATTTGAGAGAACTCAGTTTGTATTTGTGTTTTCATTTGGAATCATGTTACTACTATGGTTTCATTTAAATGGTTGTTTTAGTGTAATTGTGTTAATTGACAGCAACAGGTTTACGAAGATTTAAAAAAAAAAGGTTGAAATGTTTTGAGAATTCAATTGGATCAAATATGTAAATATTTCGAAACTATTATTAGAAGCTTCAAAATTGATTAAACGTCATCCTTATTTGATTTTATTTGATTTACGGACCAGTGGTCAGTATAATACGAACATCTGGTCTTCTATACAAGAGAAGACCAGACTATTCAGCAGACTATGATACAAATGTGTGATTAATTTCAAATTTTGTAGCCGTGAGAAAGAAAATTTTGCTTTAAGAGGTACAAGGTGTAGATCAGAGGTTTCCAAACCTTTTTGTCTCATACACCCCTTGCCATGATTTTCGGTTTGGGGTAGACCCCTGCTTACCTAATATTCAATTTTTGTAAATTTATCTACTTAAATGTCTTTTTGATAGTTGGTACTCAACTTACTTTCAGGGGGTTTATCCATGTGACAGCCTGTTTTTTAAGCATTTTTAGACAATTTTTTGACGACCCGTAAAAAGATAGAACTTTAAGTTTCTTATCATTTATTTATATTTATTTTAAGTGCATCTATATAAATGTTTAGCCAAAAATATCCAATAGAACGTAAGTTGTAGCGCTCTGAACACATCCACCTCGAAAAAATGGACGCTCACTTCCTCCGCAATTCCGACTGATTGGCTTATCTGAAATAAAAAAAAAATTAACGGGGTTTTAATCTATAAGCTTAAATGCACAGAATGGACGACACTCGATTGAAAATATCAAATATTGTATTTTTGGTAGACCTTTGAAGAAAAAGTTGTTGCGCCACTCCATGTGGTACCAACGTGACGGGATTCCTCCACATTATGGAATTCACACCCATCAACACCTCAACTTAACCTTTGGAACAGCGGTGGATAGGTTGTGGTGGTCAGGTTCATTGACCTGTCAGATCACTGGGCCTGCCATGCATAGACTTCTTCTGGGGTCGCATGAAGAGTTTGGTGTTCGAGACGCCCGTTCCTTTAGTTGAAGACCTTATCGCTCGAATATCTGCAGCGTCCGGGAGGATACGTGACACGCCGGGAATCTTCCAAAATGTTAGGAATTCCATGCAGTGCCGCTGTCAGGCCTGTCAGATGACTATTGATCGTAATTTCAAACACCTATTGTAGTACAATCGTTCAATAAATTTTTTTCTGCCCCATTAATTGTTGTTTTTGTTCTTTTTCTTTGCTTCTAAAAATAAATTTGCAAATAAAACAATTGCTGTCCTGCCTACCTATGTGTTTCCAAGTCGTCTGTGTAGCCCTTACACATCATGAAAGTAGTAGCGTAACGTTCCCACCCGCAACCCCCAATCGCGAAAGAGGCAGGATTCTGAAGGGGGGTCCAAAACCTAATGTTATGGTCGTGCAATTTTTTGTAAGATCCAGCTTGGGGCCCAAAATCTGATTTCGCAGGGAACCCCTAATATTTTCACGCCACTGCCTACAAGCGTATCTGTTAGGTAGTGAATCCCCCCATATATTGAAATTTTAAAGTTTTAATAATCAGTACATTAGATGAATAACTGAGATAATCCAAAGGCTATAGAACACTCAGAGTTCATGAAACGAAGGCAAGAGACAAATACTAACGCTTTATTAATGACAAATACCTCAGTAGCAAATATATATATATATATATATATATATATATATAATATATATATATATATATATATATATATATATATATCAAGGAGGATGGAATCAAAAGGCATAAGTGATTGGGCTTTCAGGTAAGAAGCTTCAATCTGATTCGCACTTGGAAATGTCAGTGTAAATATGGGTAAAATCCAGTAGAGTAACGTACACCCACACCACCCCGCATTGCGGGGGACCCAAGGTTCTAGGGAACCTCAAGCCTTACTGCCACCAAGTGCCTACCCTTTGTAAAATCCAGCCGTGTAGGGGAGCGATGTACGTTAAATCTGTCGAGAGCTCAAACGTCCTCCTGTTGGTGTGGTAGCTAGGAGAGGGGAGTGCCAGCTTAGGTGTCGTCCTCGTCACTTGACCATGGATCAAAATTATGAGGTCCATCGCCAAAGGCCCTCAAGTGGCTGAACAGTGCAACGTTAATATTCACTCACTTGTAAAATTCAACTTGAGAGCCCCAAACCTGACTTTGAAGATGGGCCCAAAGGTTCTTCGTTATGCCACTGGTAAAATCAGAAATTTTGTAATGAATTTCTTAAAAAAGGTGTTTGTAAATATTAAAAACAACTTTTGTAATATTTTTAAATATTATATAGTCGTTGAATACCAGAAAGAAACAATTTGAATCATATAGAAACATAATTGCTGATAACACTTTCATATCTGGACAAAGGTGTCAAAGAAACGAGATCTTTGAAACAATATGCTTTATTTAATTCTTTAGCAAATGAATATAAAGAAGAATGTACATAGTAAATGTGATGCCAATTTCCAATCAATTAATAAAAATTTTCGAACTTCCAGAAAAAGAACTTTGCAAGTGAAAGAGTCCTTTCGTATATCCATCAAATTCATTCAATTTTTTCATTCGTTTTAGTTATCGTAAAGTGACGGGAAAGGTAGTTTCTCTGTTGGCTGTAACCTGAAAAAAAAAAACGAAAGTTAAATTCAAGCCACAAAGTTAAAAACAAGCCAAGTTTTACTCGAATGGTCGCTAGTTGTATTCTCTTTTTACCACTTTACCAAACGCATATTGATTTTTTATTCAAGAAAATTCTATGGAAATAAGTATAGTTTAAAATAAACCCATCGCCAATTACATCCAAAATAATTAGTTGGTGCTGCCATCTGATGTGTAGAATAGGTAATAAAGGTTTTTCTTGGTATAAGAAACGGTCTAGTGCAGGGGTGGCCAACCTTTTTGGGAAGCGTGCCACAATCTGATACAAAAAAGTTACGCGTGCCACTTCCAACTTTTCCACCAAACTAAAAAATATACAAAAGTGCAAAAAATGTTACCTGTAGGCTTATTTACACCAAAAACATATTTTTAATTGCAAATTCTATATAGTGAAAATGTAAAAAAAAAAAAAAAAAAAAAAATGGTATAACAATTAAAACAAAAGTAGAAACATATTGTATTGTTGATAAATTTTTACAGTATCAGTCAGTTAGCTTATGTAGAAAATAAATGTAAGCAACTTGAAAAGTTTAATTTTAAATGATTATTAAGCAGTCACTACTTACTTATAATGTCTCTTTTGAATTTGTAGTTTTTTTTACTAAATCCTCTATATTTGGATTGGTTCGTGAAGATGCTAAAAAAATTATGCGTTTTAGGTGCATATCAGTTAATTTTGAGCGATATTTTGATTTAATTACGTTCATAACAGAAAACATTTCTTCACAAACATATGTTGATCCAAACCTACAGCAATATCTGACCGCTAAATCATGTAAATTTGGAAAATTGCTTGGTAGAGCAAATTTCCAAAATTCGAAGCAATTCGGATCATTTACGGTTAAAATAATTTCCTTATGTTTGCTTTTCAGATTAATATGGGGCTATAGGTCAATAATTCCAATTTGTAAATGAGATGGGTAGCAATTAATGTCTTGAAGAGAAATCAAAAAAGGATTAGTGAAAAGTCCAGTATTTTTTTATCATCTTTAAAATCCTCAAACCTGGCACTAAAAGAATCCTGCAAAATGGATATTAAATTTTTAAATCTATCATAGTTCGGATCATTACTAACTTTGGCAGATAATTCCTGCATGAATGGAAAATTAGTTAATTTTTCTCTCCAAATCCAGACAAAAAAGCAAAAATTTGTTCACAAAAGAAAATACATGACCAACTAGGGTAGGAAAAATACAATTTTTTCCCCTGTAATCTTAAATTTAAATTGTTTAAATTTTCCATTATATCGGTAAGAAAAGCTAAATCCCACAGCCAATTTTCACTCATGTGGAGCGAGCATTCACTGGGCAGTTCATCGTTTTCTTCCAGATATTCTAAAACACATTCCCTCAAACTCCAAAATCTCGCAAGAGCGCACACTACAATGAAGAAGTAACTCGCCCTTTTCTTCCGTTTCTTCGGGGAAAAGCGTACGAAATCTTTGTTGATTCAGTGCACGAGCTCATATTTTGTTGATACAGCGCACCATGGGGCCAACACCGAAAGACAAGTTTAAGGCCTTGGCACAAAGAGCTTCTTGATGAGTAATGCAATGATGCTTGAAAACCTTTCTTCCCAAATAATTTTCAAGCAATACAACAAAACCTTTTAATCTGCCAACCATGCAAGGCGCTCCATCTGTGTGCAAACACTGTCTAATTTTATCCATTCTACTTTGTTAACTTCAATTACATTTTTACGTTTCTTAAAAATATCTTCACCTGTAGTTAAAACTAGTTGGCACAAATCAAGAAGTTCTTCCACAGTATCAAAATTATTGTTCGTGTAACGCACAAAGGTGCTTAACTGCGCATTGTCTGTGATATCACAGCTTTCATCCAAAGTTAACGAAAAATATTTGCAATTTCGTAGTCCAGAGACAATTTGCATTCCAACATCCTGGCCCATGTCATCTATACGATGAATGACGGTATTTCTAGACACAAAGCTATTTTATCAACCATATTTTTGACATTTGGATCACCGACATTTTGGGCGAAAATTAAAAGGTTACATTTTATCATCACCTCGCCGTCAGAATATCGTTTGTTCTTGTGGGCTAACAACAAAGAAAGTTCAAAAGAAGCCTTCACAGTGGTTTCCATTTCGTCATTTTTCTTCTGGAACAAAGATTGTTGACCTGCTAAAGATTTATTTTTTTATTGATAAATTCCGTTCTCAAATTTGATCCAACAGGATATTTGCTGTTGAAATCACTATGCAGTTGTTTGAAATGACGGTCCAAGTTAAATTCTTTTGGAACTGCTATACAAATTCCACATATCAAACAAACAGGCTTGGAAGCATTTTGAAGTGTAAACAAGTATTGTTCTTCCAAGACAAATTTAAAATCACGCGCTGCAATATGCTCTTAAAAAATTTTTTTTAAGCAACGATGCTCTACACTAAAATCTAAAAACAATTTTAGAAAAGGAAAAAAAGCTTAACGTCTTCCTAAACAGAGTTTAAAATCGACTGAATCTGGCAGGTAGAAACAATTTGCCGATGTTACGCTACAAATTTTCTAGGCTCCGAATCCAGCATCTTGATTAGTCATGGATGCAAGTTCTCACTCCCTCTTCTTCATAAAGCGGCTACTTTGTTCAGATAGAGTTACTTCTACCGTATCAACAATTGCTCTCCTAATATATTGCAGAATTACTTCTTGACATAACAGAAATCGTAAATAGCCAACACCTTCGGAAAAACCTTTTTATCTGACATCACGCTGACAGCCAATAGCTATAAATGCTAAACTTCAGCACTGCAAGGGAAAGCTGAAATTCGAATGGAAATCCGAGATGTTAAAAATTAACCGCCTTCGAGAGAGGGTGACTTTTTGGGCAGATTCGACCGTCCGAGACAGAGAATTTATTTGTTTTTAGCCTCACGCTACTCAACACTTTTCTCGGAACTTTAGAATGCCGTGGAATTGTAAGTAAATGAGCAAGATCTCATTTTTGGCGCTATACTGAAGGAAAGAAAAAATCTTGTATAGCGCCTTTAAAATCTCATGCAGAAAATTTCTGTTTTTTACATATTATCTTTATGATAATTTTCTATTGTACTTCAATTAATTCAGTAATATTTTCATAAAATTTTTGTAATTTTTCAATAAGCCTTCGCGTGCCACAGTTACGTCTCCCGCGTGCCACAATGTGGCACGCGTGCCGCGGGTTGGCCACCCCTGGTCTAGTGATACTCTTTTGAGCAAGCAATACAGCTTGGAAATATGAGCACGTGAAATAGAAGGTTATAAGCTCCCCTTTCCCATCACATTATTGAGAGCTAGAAGGAAAAGAGTTAAATTAAAATTAAACAGAATATATGTAATGGTTTTTAATGAGATCGTTAAAGATGTACATATATTTACATATTTAAAATAAAACATATTTTAAATAAATAATACTAAACAAGAACTGCAAGATATTTCGTGTATAAGCAGTATCTAAGTCACAAACTCATAGTTGGTGTTGTTTCTATTGAATCATGGGGTTCAAGCCCTCATGCTACAAAACAACCTTGTAGAGAAGTTAAAGCTCGTTAAAGCTGCCGAAACATGTGGAAAGTGAGTGAGGTGTTTTCCTCGTTCCTTCACTGTAGTGAAGGACCGAGGCATTTTGGTGGCCCTTCATTGAATTTGACGCAATTTCAGGAAAAATTGCATTGTCTGTTTTTTGTCGTAAAAAACGCCATTTTGTCTGTTATTTTTTATATTTATAGCATTTTATCGATATGCTTGATATTCACTTGAGATAAAATTTTCTTAAGACGATGAAATTTACAAAAATTTCATTATATCTTAAGCAATTTTAAATACAAAAAAATTTGACTATGCATCAAATCTCAGAAGTTTTCAGAAGAAAAGGTGGACTTTTATCTTTAACATACAAAATATTTTAATTCGACTTCCATTTAGCATTTTTTAAACCGATATATATGTACTAATCTGTAACACCATCTCTTACTTTAGAATCAGCAGTAGTCTTCTAAAACAAACCCCCCCCCCCTTTCTTATTTAAATTTACTGACTTTACTTACTTTTTTTTGATTTTCGTGTGACCTGAGGATCATTGTAGAATTGTTGATATGGTCATTAAACCTTAAAGATGTACGATTCCTACTATAGTTCAAACACTTACGAGGTCTGTTGATAATACTTGCATTATGAAATTAAGTTTAAACAAATTATGTTAAAATAGCGTCGTCTCCAATGAAAAGAACACATTTTTGCTCAAAAAGATGTGCGAGCTTGGGGTGGTGTGTAGTAATAAATACCTTAGGATTATTTTTCTTCCGGAATTCCCCCAATAACCTTCGTCTCGGCCGGGGAAGTGCAGGAAAAGAACGAAGACAAGCAATAGAAAAGCGTGTTGCGTAAGTGGCTAGGAATTGCCTTGTTGAAATATAAGCCCAGGGGATCTTGAAAGGAAATGTAATATTAGGGGGCGTAGAATATCGTCTACATACCGCCATAGGGTAAGAGTGTCAACTTCGGCTGCCAAACGAGAGGGCACCTTATTCTCTTACTCCTGACTATGTGGCAGACGACAGTTAGGTGGGTATCCCACCCCAATCTTGGACGTATGTCAAAACTTTGCTGGTCATCAGAGCTCAATTCAGAGTGGAACTTATCACCGAAACCAATTTTATTCTTGTACTTGAGATTCCAGGTAGAACATTCCCGGTTCTTCTGCAAAATCGTCTGGAGAAGCTTAGCGGTGAAGGTGAATTGGCCAAATAGTTTTCTCGACCTCAGCCCGCGTTCGCTACTGATGGTCATAGAAGTCACTAGTGTCTGAATCAAATGCTGGATCGTTGATGAGGATGTATCAGAAATTGTGAGTACGAATCAAATGATCACTCTGTCCTCGAGTTCTGTCGTCGCTCTCGGTCAACTGCTATATTTTTAAAAGCTGTGCGGCTATGGTACACCCATTGTTGCTAACATCGCTGAATGGTAGCATTACTTTGACAAAAATATCAAGAGATTTTATGATTTGACCAACTTGATGCTTTTCATCCGATTGCACTTCTTTTTTCAAGTGGGGTTTTCAGAGCCACATTTGCATGCACGTTATATCATTGTATTGGAATGTTTTCTGTTTTATAAACCATCTGGATTGTATGTTGAAATTCTCGGGAACTCCAGTCACTGGCAGGCTAAAGTTACACATATTTGGATATTTCCTTCTGGTTGCGTCATTTTTTATGTTACAGAGCAGGGCTCAGCAACCTCGTAGCTGTGGTGTGCCAAACCAATCTATCAATATGATTCAGGATGCCGTACAGTAGGAAATATTTGAATCAATTCGATTTTCATGGCAACGCATACAAAGTTAAAGAATAGCTGTCAAAAATACAGATATACAGAAATAGTTCTTTTATATTACTATTATGCATCATTTAAAGAGATATTTTTAATAACACAAACATAAGCAACATGAAATATATATATATATATATATATACATATATACAATATATATATATACAATATATATATAATATATACATATATATATATATATATATATATATATAATATATATATATATAATATATATATAATATATATATAAATAAATATATATAAATAAATAAATATATATATATAATAAATAAATATATATATAAATATAATAAATATATATATATATATAAATACATATATATATATAAATACATATATATATAATATATATAATAAATATATATATAATAATATATATATATATATAAATAAATATATATATAAATAATATATATATATAAATAAATATATATATATAAATAATATATATATATATAAATAAATATATATATATAAATAATATATATATATATAATATAATATATATATATATATATAAATATAATATATATATAAATAAATATATATATAAATAAATATATAATATAAATAAATATATATATAAATAAATATATATAAATAAATAAATATAAATAATAATATAAATATATATATAAATAAAATATATATATAAATAAATAATATATATAAATACATACATATATAAAAATAATATATAATATATAATATATAAAATAATATATATAAATAATAATATATAAATACATATATATATATATATATTATATATATATATATATATAAGCATACTTATTAAAAATAACAAATAAACGACACAAAATATAAGTATTTTTTCAATATGGTTAAAAAAATAATTTTTTCCCCTTGTCCCAGCACCACTCAACTTCATATCACAATACGAGAGGTATAATTGAAGACTTTCGATTTGACCCAATTCTGAACGTTCAGTTGTTAAATAACTTCTATGAGGATTCAGAATATTTTTCAAATGAGAAAAGATTTGCTCACATAGAACCAAAGGTGAAAAGCAGAATGCATGTAATTTTTTTTTCAAACACTTAAATCTTTCTATTAATGACATCCAACAATTTAAAATAGCTGTCGAATTATGTTAGTTATCATCCACAGTTTTTCGTGAATCCATCATAACCCATAACTGCTTTCCATGATTCCAAACATGTTAATTCAACAAGCTCCATTTCAAAATTATCAACTTCTATCTACTTAAAAATTGACAAATTTGTAGAGTGGTGCCAATGAAAATTTTACTGCGTACCAAATATAGGTTGCTGACACGCCTTATAGAGCCAAACTTTAAAAATAAGAGCCCTTAATAACGGTGGAATCTTTTTTGGAGAATATGTAATACCTGCTAAAATTTGTCTAAAAACTCCTAAATAAAACAAAATCCGTACCATTCTTAACGTGTAATTTTTACGAGTTACAGGACCTTTAAAGAAGGTATTTTCCCCCAAATAGAAATAACAGTCTCGAACACATTTGACGGCAATTTCTACTTAAAAAATTTCACATTTGTTTGATGGAAATGTTAAATATTTCCCCCCTAATTCAAAAAAGAAAAAGTTGAAAGGAAATTATACTTTGGAAATCACCAGAGAACCTGTGGTAGCTCAAGATCTCAACAGAAACAACACCGGCCACAAGAGAGCTTTGTCCTTCCGTGACAAAACATGTTTTAGTAGAATTCAGCACAAACACTTTTAACTTATCCACACTCTAAGTTAAATTATACATATAAGATGACGAAATGGCAATATCCGCTTAAACCTCCAAAACACAACATAAACACTTATTCACACATTTTAACAACTGAATTTCACTATAAGCACGCATCGAAACAAACTCAGTGTTACAGCTGCCACAGCTTCATCCCCTGATTGATTGTTCTCAGAGTGATCGTTTTCTATCAAAACTTCTTCCTCCCCTCACTTCGTTCAGGTTTACCTTCTTTGTGTGTTTGAGTCTCTCTGTGGCTTGTTATCTTTATTTCTACATAGGTAAACTTCATGATGAAACTTCAAAGAGAGGGAATTAACACCTACCAGTTTTGAGGACTCCACACCGTGTCTTTCTCCACCATGTGGTACGTGTAAATGGTCCTGGACGATTGGGAATTGTTCGGACCACTCTTGTGCATCACGGATCCATGGATGAGGACGCAATCACCTGCAACAAATCCATGCATTAAAAAAAGATTGCGATTTACATATTAGTCCTACTCTAGAGATTCATTTTCAAACACTAGCCCCCAGTCACGGATTAATCGCCAAATACCAACTCCCTGTCATGGATTAATTGCCAAAAATTTTTTAGGAGCTATGACAACCTTTTTAATAACATTCTAAGGGCAATCCTAGAGAACGGTCATATGGTCTATGAAGATCACATGATAAATAGGAATAGGATCACGTGTTTTCCATTGAATTCGAAACTGACATTAGACATGTTCTTGTTGTTCCACTTGTAAAACTTACATAAAATTTTAAATCTGATAATTGGGTAAATATGTTCAAATATTAAAATTTTTCAAGAAGCTTTTAAACTTAAAGAAAATTTTCTTATATTATACGTGTACTAATAAATCAGGTGTATTTTGTTTACCTATGTGTGTTATTATTATTAACAAATATGTACTTTTAAAGATAAGTTGGCATCAGCTAAGCGCATGAACTGATTGGCTGGAAACAATGATTGTTGTTATTATTACGTCACAGGAGCTTAGCCCGTTGTTTAACATTTTACGTCATTTACTAAAGATCGCCAATGGCTTGAGTTAAGTTTGTAAATACAAAAAAATATTAATATAATTAGAATAAAGATATTAAATCGCTTATTACTGATACTTATAGATAAAACAATTTTGATAGCATATATAGTTTAAAATTAAAGGAGTATTAATTCCAATAAAATGAAACAATCTTTTAAACCACGCAACTACTTTGGTAGAAATCGCCAAAGCTAAGAAACGCGCTAAATTCTGGTAAATCGTCGCTTTTGCTTCGTGGGAACCAACAGATGCATTTCGACAAACGATTTAAACATTCTCCCTTCTTTTATCTCTATATCGTTCGATATTTTTTTTATTCACCCTACATTCACCTAATTTCAAACTTTTAAAAACGAGGTTGTTCGATTTACCAACAACAGAAAAAGAGGCAGTATAATTTCTTCAAAGACACCTTCATTTCACGTCAGGTGTTCAAATTCGCATGCTGTGAAGTTACATTTCCGTAAACACGCAAGAGCTATAGAAATGTAATGTAGCAAATTGTAAGTCGACATATTTAGAATTTCAGGATAGAACCATCTTCAGGGCTTTTGATCTCTGGTAAGGTCTTAATCCCCTATCTTGAAGGATTTTGTTGAGCATTAATGATATTACTTGCCATGATTTATTGGTTGAATAACAAAAACAAGTAGCATAAATTTTTTTTCAAGCCAATTCCTACTTTGAATGGATGAATAGAAAGTATTTTATCAACGATTGAAAATTTGAACAAGATAAATATATATAAATATATAGAAAGAGTGAGCTAAAATAGTAGGAATTGAATAAGAAAAATAAAGTTAAAAAATAAAGTTGAAATTAAAAATTAAAATTGCGAAATTAAGAATTAAAAAATAAAATTCCTGGAGCTGATATTGTTGTCTGTGTTGAGATAGAAGAGCATTGAATCTGTATTGTCCGAAGCTAACTCCATTACCAGAGGTTAGCAGCTGCCAACTTAATCACTGATGTATTTAAAATTTGAAACGGCAATTGGCTTCAAAACAGTCGCCTGCCTTTTTACTACAGGTGCTTGAGCTATTATCATATCTATTGCTTTGTAACTTCTACACGAGAAAACATCTCATCCCTTTGTTAACCAGTATTTTATTCAATGTTCACATTGCATCTGAAATGGAGTGATGTAAATATACAACTGAGCTGAAAGGTACGTGTAGTTTGTACTGCTTACTCACCTATCTTGGCGGGTACGGGCAGGTATTCATCGTCAGTATACTCTGGCTGCTTTCCTGTCATCAGCAACAGAGGATCTTTCTCTGGATTGCGGATGAAGCGCCGATGAACAACATCACCTGTTGGAGATGAATGGAAATAAAATAATTTAACCTCCCAATACATGAAACAAAATAAATATCGTTGTTGTTGTCGTATCCTTTCCTGAAGGGAAGGAAGGAAAGTTGCCAGAGCTTGTGACAGGTTGGACTTCTACACGATAGATGGCGACACCACCTATCTCCATCTCCATAGTTTAGGCATGGAACTGGAGGGGAGGGAAATATTCTACAGCCCCCTGCACCCATGGTTTCTGCTTTGACCACCCACAAGACTTTCTGACCCACTTATTTAACAAACACGTACTCCGTGTGTACTCGGAGGCATTGGTGACATCGAGCATCGCACCCAGGCCTTCCGGTCTGGAGTCCGATGCTCTAACCACTAGGCTACCATTGGCCAAATATCGTTGTTATTGTTTTGTAATGAAAACTTCAATAAAAATGTAAGGCAGAGGCTCCCAAACTTTTTTTGTCTTATAGTCCCCTTGCCATGTTTTTCGGCTTAATTAATATTGAATTTTTGCAAATATGTCAACTTAAATGTCTTTTTGACACCTGGTACTACTACTCCTACTTCAAAAGAATTAATTTTTTAACTGTAGTAAAAAATAAAAGTTTAAAATTTAAAAAGAACCAGCTAATTAATAAATAAAACTTTTAAATAAACTAACTAAACAACAAACAAATTATTTTAATGGGAGGGATGAATCTCTATAGCACTACACTATCAAATTTTAAACTTTTGGTATCAATCTTGTCTGGTTTAACCTTAAATCTCCTCTGTTAGAAAAAAAAATGTCCAGTTTTTTTTCTTTCTTCTTTTTTTTGTTTTCAAGATTGGCAACCACGCTGAAATTCCTTCACACTAGGAAAAGCAAAGAAAAATTTCCTCACGATATTCCATAAGTCGGTTCAATTAAAAGGTTTGACTTTTTAAAGCAAAAATTGCTGCAACCGTTTTTAAACTTTAAGATCTTCATTAGTGCATAATACGATCAGTTCCTAATGCCTTATGGCATTTTTTTTTCAATGTGACCATATAAATTCATTGCCTACATTGGTATTTAGTTAAAGTATTCTCAAACCTGGTTTCAAAATTTGAGTAAAAGACATTTAAAAACATCTTGATAGATTGTCTGTGACAAATTGAGAAAATTCGAGACCTCCAGTAATATACTTCTTTAGCTTAACTTTAGAAATAAACGCTGAAAGGGTTCTTGTTTTAATAAAATTTATATGCTGTCACATTGTAAATGCAAATTAACCTCATTAAATTTAGTAAATACATCTGTTAAATATACTGATGTTTGTAAAAAATGCAACACCATGAAGGAATCATCAAAATAAAATGAAATTTAATGCAAAAACAACTTGTATTAGTACAAATAAATAACGAAATTTTCAAAGCAAAAAAAAACAATATTAAGTGCCTAAAATCAGTATTTAGTGTAGCCACCACGCGCTGCAATAAGTACAACTATACGACGCGGCATGGATTCAAACAGATTTCGAATGTCAGCTTGTGGAAGAGAATTCCATATTGCTTGTATGCGCAGCAAAAGTTCGTCTTCCGAAGCTGCAGGACGCGGATCACGAGCGAGACGCAGGCCCACCAAATCCCACACGCGCTCAATAGACGATGTATTCGGAGAATAAGCAGGTCAAGGAAGAAGTTGCATGTGTTGGGCTGAACAGAAGTATCGAACAGTCTTTGCAACATGTGGGCGTGCATTATCCTGCTGAAAGATAGTTCCAGGGATACCTTGAAGGAAAGGAACGACTTAGGGCTGTAGCACTGCCCGGACGTACCTGTTGAGATTAAACTCAATTCGTACAAATTGGATCATCCATGATACGAAATAGCACCTCAAATCATAATTCCGAGTGTTAGGTCACTATGTCGTTCCATAACGCACTCCGGATGGCAGCGTTCACCGGCATAGCGTCTAACGCGAATGCGGCCATCATGGTCCCACAATTGAAGCGTCTGAAAAGACAACTTGGTGCAAATCAGCTTGACAGGCTCTGTGTTCATGAGCCCATTGCAGACACAGCCGTCGATGGTTTGCCGTGAGGGGGATTCTGTAAAAAGGCACCCTTGCACGCAATCCACGGTGCAGCAGTCGTCGACGAATTGACGAAGCCGACGTTAGTACACCTGTAGCAGTAGACCAACATGCTGCCAACATCCTGGAGGAAGCTGTACGGTCATTCACTGCCATGCGGAGCAGGTGTCGATCGTTGCGCGCTGACGTCACCTTTCGTCGTCAACTGCTAGTTTTCAAGTTGTTCACTGCTCGTCGGTCCACTGCTCCCAAACTCGCATCACCGTGGAACTGTTCCGCTGCACACGTGCGTCTATTGCGCGATAGGAAAATTCTCCTTCTCCAGGGCAGATAATCCTCCTCCGTTCAAACTCCGTAATTTGTTAGAATTTCTCCTTATTTCATCGTGGAGGCATACTTAGGTCTCCTTAAATAATAATCATTAACTATTTTCAACGTTCGCTGTAGCCCTCTATTTTTACGCTTTCAGGTATAGATCAAAAGGCGCTGTGCACACAACACATGCGCGGTGGCTCTGAAAGTTTACTATTTTACGTAACATCCTATAATTGATATTTGCTGCAAAGTTCATTTAATTCTGATGATTCCTTCAGGGTGTTGCATTTTTTACAAACAGCAGTGTAGGTAAAATTTGCTTTCTACTTGATTATAAATTTTCCTTTAAAATTAAAGTCACGATCTAGTTTAATGAGAACTACTGCCATAGACCCCCACTTACACCTCATGGACCCACAAATTAGTTTTTGGTTCACGTAGACCCCTTAGAGGTTGTCACAGACCCCTGGGGGTCTTTAGAGACCACTTTGGGAATCACTGATGTAAGGAGGGAGAAAATATTTATTAACGACTATTGGCGACAAACCTCGAAATTTTTGAACCATGGTCAAGTAACGAGGAGGATACCTAAGCTGCTGCCCCCCTCCCTTCGAAGTTCCACATCAGGCCCAAGGGAGGATTTTCAATCTTGTCAGAGAAACGTCCATCAGCCTCTCTGCACGAAGGGTCTTCAGTGGTACTGGGGTATGACCATAGGCAAGGCCATGACCATTAGGCTACTGAAGTCACTAAGATGTTATGAACTCGTAAGAGAGAACGGATGTCATGAACTAGTTAGACTTATATGCCAGATGTAGCAAAACATGATGATGAGCTTACCCATTGTGGCCAAATATTTTAGATTCTGCAATTAATATCTGTTCATCAGCACAATAATTTATCAGTACAAATCAACCTTGGTACTTACATATCACACAGTCGATAAATTTCTCCCAAAATCAAAAAATATTGCCAAATAAATAAAAAAGGTCGCCAAACACTGTCAGCGGAATATCTAGTAACAACTAGGTTGTTCAGGTGATCAAAACGCCATAATTGCATTCAAAATCGAAGCAAATGTCTTCTTTATGTAGGCGACATCACAAAACTTCGCCAAAGTATGGGTCTAAATGCTGTTGTGCAGTTCCACGATGTTCCTTGTTTTGCCGTTTGAATCCCATCGTTTTTCTCGTCCTTTCGTATTTGATGTTATTTTTTAGAAATATTTCACTGTTTTCTGTTACGTAGAAAATAAGTCTCAAATTTTAATCATTCTTCACAACAAAGTAAAAAGAAGAATATTACATCTTATGGATTAAGTTATTATTTTTCAAGTATGTGTCAGAAAAATTTTAATGTTTTTATTCATGCTAGGATAGTTTTCTATTATTGGCTGCATATCGAAACATTTGGCAACATTTTTTGATTTGGCAGAATGTGTCGACGATATAACACGTAAGTACCTCAACCTTCTGCAAGAACTTCACATTTTTTAAATCTTCTTTGGTCATATTTCATAAAACCACCTGATTTGACAAATACTAATATTAAAAGAGACAATAAAAGCCTACATGCATCTTTCATGAATTTATATATTTTCCACAACCTTTGATTTAAACTCACGGGGTTTTTTAAGTTTTCTTAGGAGCTTTCTTTTACATGTACTAGAGTGGTTGGAAGTATAGAGAATCGTAACATTTATTTATAAGTATTATAAGTTATTTTTTAGTAAAACTCACATAACATTTTTTATGCATTTACTGGATTGCGTCTCTTGTTTCTTTTTCAAGATCTCTCCTGTCTTGATAATTAAACTGTGACACCAGCCGGGTGTTCGTGTTTGTGTGCGCGCGTTTTTTTTGTAATTGCATTGCTATAGAAAATTGTAAAGTACTATTGCTGTATTCTTCCCCCTATTCTCAAAAGGAGGGTCTGTCTATCGGACCATTTTGTATACGTATTTTATTTAGTATACAAATAGAGTGACTTTTCGATGGGTCGGTACGCAGCTCGAAGTCCTTTGTGTGAGCTCGATTCTCCCGAGTAATTAAGTGAGTAAAAATGTATTTTCAACCAAGAGCGTTAGGCAGTGCCGCCATCTAGTGTTCAATTCCTTGGCAACCACTTCAGCAACTAGCTGTTGGCCTTGTCATGGGTGTTTATTTGAGTCGACGACCTTCCTATTCACTGTCATTCCGTGCATGCCTTAGACGACTGGGACAAAAAGGAATTCCTATTCGGGTCAGTCGTTGAGAGCTTTTATACTCGTCCTTTGTTAGTTGTGGCTTCCGGACGAACTGCAAAAACTTGCTGCAAACTAATAATATATTAGTCATGAACTAATGACCATTAGGCTATCAGGGACCCAGTCTAGGTTCGAAGAGAAAAGTTGTTATTTATGCCAACTGATCGGCAAAGGCCAGATCGAGGCCCACAAAAATTCATCATGGCAAAGGGCTAAGTGACGCCTGTCGTTAGCCGTAGCTTTTTGCACCACGAAGGCTTTGGGCCCATTTCCATCCCCAATTTTGAGAGGACACCCTGGGGGGTGGTCAGGGGCCTCCCACCTCACTTTCCCTTCAATCAACCTCACATGAGGACTTGCGGCTCTACGGCTATTTAGAGTACCCCCATTCCGCGAAGGCACTATACATTTACAAACACCCATGCCTTCTCCTGTATTCGAACTCCGGCCCTAAGACACAGAAGTCAGCATCGCTAACCACTATATCGGATGGGTGGCAGAAGAGAAAAGCAAAATTTCTACAGGATCAAAAAATATTGTGTTCACAAATTCAAAACGACAGGTAACTTGGGCTTTAATTTTTGTTCACATACATATTTTTCTGTTATAAAGTTTAAGTTCAAAATCAAACAAACAAATGCTATTCAAATCTTCAAGATATATCAGTTAATTTATACCTTTCTTCCGAAATACAAACTAATTTTTAAGTGTCAATTTTAATCAATTCTATAAACAACACTCTGCACCCCTGGACAGAACACATACCTTTATGAGACCCTGGAACGTACCACAGACAACCGTTTTCGATGGTGGCATCTTCCAGAGGGAACCACAGCCCGATGCAAGTAGGAGGGTCAGTGTATAGGAACGTCGAATCCTGGTGGGGATTCACTGAAAAAAAGCATAGCTAGTACAAATCATACAAAACATACACACAAAAACAAGGAGTTTCAAAAATAGCGACCAAACTTAGATTCCTCGTTGGAAGTACATAAAAAATACCTAAAGAACTGTAGATGAACGGTCCATAGTTTACGAAAAAAATACGGTAAATGATAATGAATGAATGATGATACACGAGGATTCATGGAGGGTCTCCGGCACGTTTTTGTGCTCCTATACGTGATTGGCTGGATATGGCCGCTGGACCCGTAGGGGTCCGGTTTTATGGCCGCCATGATCCCATATCTCCCACCATTGGACGTTTTTCCTATGGAGCTTTCTCAATGAATTAGTGAGTCGAGACGTGACTACACAAGCTGAGGAAGTTGCTCGCCTGCATGCTGCTTGCACTTCAGTGGATACCGCGCTAGTCTTCCAGCTTAAGTGCATATCCATTCCACCACGCACTCATGCCTGTCTCCAAATGCAAAGCGGACACTTTGAAAAACTGCCTTTTAAAATATTTTCAAATACTGCTGTTGACATGTCCAATACCGGCCATCTCCGCCTGTGACGTCATACTTTGCTTTTCGTATTTCTCTAGTAAACTACAAGTACAGTTCTTCGGACATTTTTTATGTACACCAAACTAGGAAAAATAACTTCATTGTTCAGCAGGGGGAACAAATGAAGTTGTTTAAAAATTACCAAACTCTGATTTGTTTCATAAATGTTTTTGTAAACATATGTCTTAGCACACCAAAACAATTACAGCAGATTTTATTCAAGAAACTAATAAGATATACTTTACATCAGTGTAAATAGGAAAAATTATAGTACAATTATAATACATTTACTCATTCCGAAATATTTCATTTTTTGTTAGAAAAAGAGAAATTAATAATAGTGCAAAGTTACCGAAAATTATTCAGAATTATATTGCAGTATTAGTTTGAATACAGATTCACTTCGTTGAATGTCTTAACACGATAGAAAATGAGGATAAATCGTTTCCTTACTGTGTAGTTTTCTTATCTCTTTTTCTCGGTCAGAGAACAAATAAATGTAAGTTCACAGAATGTTAGCCCATGTACATTCGTGATATGCTGTAGCCTTTTAGCGAATGAGACTACACAGTTTTAATTAGGTAATTAAAATAAGAGCTAATTGATCTGTTATGAACGTTTTGTTCTAGAAAGTTAAAGTATAGAAAATTGCTTTAATGAATTCGAAGAACACTTTTATTCTTGTAAGGCTTAGCTGCGCTAACATCAAAACGTTGCAACTAGTTTAATGCCAAACTACGAACCGTTGCCAATCCTGTAAATTGAAGAAGGTTACAAAGAAATTGCTTCCAAATTTACAAGTATAAATAAATATAAATACAGTTAGTTTGCATGAAATACATGATATAATAAATTACAAATGCCTAAATATAAAATAATGAAATTCACTTCAAAATTTAATCATTTTCAAATTACAATGTTCTACAATTTTATTACATTTCTGTTTGTTTATTAATTACTTTACAAAATATAATGTTCTATAATTTTATTACATTTTTGTTTATTAATTGACTTAGGGGGGGGGGTCAACCATTAGTTGGCAACGAATTGAACAGTTGTTTTCCCAACAGATCACTGTATTTTTTCTCAATTTGTGGAAGTTAAGCTTACGAGTCAAATGACAAAAATCGGTCAAAAAATCAAATTTAATTTTTTTAACTTAAAATTATTATTTATATACTTTTCTATAACCTGACAAACTTTTAAGGCTCTAAACTTAAAAAACGCAGAATTATGATAGATTTTGCGTTCGTTTTCATTCACATCTGTATGGAAAATCAAAACTTTAAACTTACTTGTCTCGAAAAGATAAAATAACTAGTTCGTCTTCATTTAAAATGCTAAGGCTTTTTTTCTATTGTGCCTAATGCTTTGAAATTTTTACCTATTGCTAATACACTATCTGGCCAAATGTATCCGGACACCCCCTAAAAAAGTGGTTCTGACGAGTGACGCAATTTGATACGTAATAGAAAGCTATAAAAGTGTTGGTAAATGCTTGTCAGATTGTATTTATGCTTTTGTGAGATGATAAGTAAGTCAAAGGAGCTTAGTGAGTTTGATTGTGGCAGTATAGTGGAATGCCACCTTTGTGGGAAACCAGTTCGTGAGATTGCGGACATTCTACAGAAGCCTAAATCTACTGTGAGTGATGTAATTGTGAAGTGGAAACGTCGAGGCAGTGAAACGGCAGAAAAACGAACCGGTAGGCCGAAAATACGTGGTGAACGCAGCCGCAGAACTCTGAAAAGGGTAGTCAAACAAAATCGCAAGTCTTCGTTGGTGGAAATTTCTCAGGAGTTCCAAAGTTCATCAGGAATTAGTGTTAGCAGCAGGACTGTCCGTCGAGAGTTAAAAAACTTGGGATTCCATGGTCGTGCAGCGCTCACAAGCCAAACATTACTCCACAGAATGCGAAGCATCGATTGCAATGGTGTAGAGCTCACCGTCATTGGACTGTGGACATGTGGAAAACTGTTCTTTGGAGTGATGAATCTCGCTTTACAGTCTGGCAGTTGGATGGACGCGTCTGGGTTTGGCGGATGCCCGGCGAAAGTTTATTTAGTGACTGCATTGTACCGACTGTTAAGTTTGGTGGTGGCAGCATAATGGTGTGGGGGTGTTTCTCGTGGTTTGGCCTGGGTCCGTTAGTTCCTGTGATTGGAAACATGATTTCTGAGATGTATGTGGACATTCTGGACAATGCTGCACTCCCAACTCTATGGCAATATTTCGGGAAAGGCCAATTTCTCTTCCAGCAGGATAACTGCTCCATTCACGCATCGAGGCTTTCACAGACGTGGTTTGACGAAATGGATGTTCAAAAACTGGACTGGCCTTCTCAGAGCCCCGATCTAAATCCCATAGAACACCTTTGAGATGAATTACAGCACAGATTACGTATCCAGCCAAATCGACCATCCTCACTGCAAGCACTCACTTCAGCTGTGATGGACTCCTGGAAGGCAATTCCTATAGTCACCTATCAGAAATTGGGGGGGGGGGAGTCTTTCCAAGCGTGTGCAGGCTGTCATCCATGCAAAAAAGGGGGACCAACATCATATTAATATGTGCCTCAGGGCACTCTTAAGTCCATAGCACTGGGTGTCCGGATACTTTTGGCCAGAGAGAGAGAGAATATTAACGTCGCACTGATTAGCAACACGAGGGCTTTTGGCGACGGTCCACGTAATTTTGAACCATGGTCAAGTGACGTGGACGACACCTGAGCTGGCACCCCCTCTCCTAACTACCACACCACACCAACGGGAGGACATTTGAGCTCTCGACAGATTTAACGTGCATCGCTCCCCTACACGGCGGATCTTCAGTGGTACTAGGATCGAACCCATGACATACTTTTGGCCAGATAGTGTAGTTCATGTAACAAAAGTTGATATGCTTTTTTTAATCAAAGCAATACTTATTTTTAAAAATATAATTAAACTCAGAATTTGTACATTTTTTAAGGATTTTTCAAATAAGCATTCGTAAAAAGAAATATTGTATAAATACCAATCACGTTATCGCAAAACCCATATCAACTTTTGTTATGCATAGTTTGGCGTAGTTGTAAATCAAATTTCATGCGTGTATGTTAAGTTTTGAAAGAAGATTAGCATTTTAAAATAACTTCACAAATTTATTTTCCTCAAAAATTAAATGGCTAGCTTTTATGAAATTTTGAGGACAACATCTGTTTTACATATTATACGCACATAGAAGGTAACCAAAAATTTTTTGAAAATCCTTAAATTAAAATTTTTTTGTTTAAATGCTTTGCTTGCCATGTTCCCTTAAACATTAATTAAAAATAACCCATCATAAAATTGAAGAACTAAATAAGCAAACAAGGAAATTAAAACAGTCATCTTTCGAGGAAAGTATGAGACTTTAATTTAAAACAGCGCTCTTAAAAGTAATGACATCAGATTTTTCTTTTTACTGAATGCTTCCACCTATGCATGTCTGCTCTTCATGAAGGTTCACTTATCATAACCAAAAAATTTGAATCGTAGTCGGATGACAAGGTCGACACTTGAGCAGGTACCCAACTTTTCTCTTCTACGTTTCTCCAATGTGGCAGGATTAGAAAACGCAATTCGATTGAAACAGTGATCATGAGCATTTTCTTATTCTGTTCTTTTTTTATAGATATTAATAAGTAAAAAAAAAAAAAAAGGAAACATTATTCAAATGTTTAGTAGAGGGAGGTGTAACTGTCATATGGCGCCATCTTTTGTCACTATTTGGAATATTAACAGCCTATTAATACGTTTCTACTATTACACATAAATTTAAGGGGCATAGTACCTTTGACCCTTCTGAAAATCGAATTTTCAAAAACATTTTAAGAAACTAATACAGATTGTTAAGAACGTTTTAAAGCAAACCTCGTCGAAATCTGACAATAATTACGCTCTCAGCATTAAAAAATGCAAGTGGCAAAAAATACTTGACCCTTAAAAAATGTAAAGAAGCAGATTTTTCGTTAGGTTCTGTTTGGAATTTTTTGATTTGTTATTTGTTTCATCAGTATCTCGCACTTAGAAGCAACATGGGGTCTGTTGGTGACTCACCTCTTACTTTTAAATCCTGGTTAAGTGATGAGATTGACAACTCAATTTTACAGCTTAGAATTACTGATCAAAAATATCAGCATCTTACAAAAAAAACAACAATTCATATTGATCTAAATTGAAGCAACATTGATATTTGATGATGGACAAGCTAATTGCCAAGATATTATGAAAATTCTGGGTTTAAAAAAAATATTTTTCTGTTATTTCTAAATTTCAGGTATGAATAACGTGAGTGAAAATTGTCTCTATCTCTCTCAAAAAAGGTTCTCAAGGCACTGAGAATGAGAAAAAAAAATATGTAGGAACATTTTATGGAAAAAGAAGCCTCAATGTATGAAATGGATACATTTTAAGTGTAAAAAGGTTTATTTTAAAGCAAAAAAATTAAAATTTAATCTTTAAACTTGATTTTCTCAGTTTCTAAATTTCCAACTTTCCCTCAAGATTTTAATAAAAGTATTGGTTGCAGAGCTACGATATTTATTATGTACTTGTAGATCTGCATTCTGTATGCCTCAATTTTTAGGATGGGATTAGTAGAATTTATTTTGTAATGGGAGATGAATACTAAAAAAAATAGTGATTTTAAATTGTTCAATTTCTTTTAATTTAAAAGAATACTAAAATATAATTTAAATTTAAAATGAGTGGTATATAGAATGCAGGCAGTCTTACGCTTTCATTTTATATAAAAATATAGGATCTACTCTTAGTGTTTTAAAAGTTATCTTCTGGGTAACAGAAAGAAAGCTATTTAGTTTCTATTATTTTTGTATTCACACTTTAAAAAAGTACAATAATTATATAGCAAATACAATAATTTAAATGCTATTTTAAAAAAATACAATAATTCTATAGCACATTTTTTCTTTTATTTTAAACTTTGTACTTTGCTGCACGAACTGTAAGAAACTCATATTAAAAGGAGAAGAATTTACAGGTTTATGAGGAATTGAAAAAATTCGTCAAAATGTGAAATATCAAGACTCCGCAAGGTACTATACCCCCTTAAGTGTATAATTTGTGGTTATATAATAAAATAATTGTTATAGAACAGCAACAAGAACTACAAAAATAAAAAATAATTTTTACCTATTTCACCAATTTTCGGTTTCTGGAAAGAAAAAAAGTAGTTCGTTTAGTAAGTTAGGAAATTTCAATTGCTAATTAATAAGCGAAAAAAATTCGAGTATTTTATTGTTTAGCATGATGTATACTTACTTTAAAGATGATCATACTTTGAACCACGACCGGATCCTTGTAATGAAGCTTTTTCATCAAATCCTAAAATATTAATGCTACTATTTGAACCTGTTTTATATAATGATATACAAAGCATTGCCGCAGAATTTTATAACTTCTGAACTCATGGGTTATAATGTCGAAATATAAATAGTATTTAAACTACACACACATACATATAATATATATTACAGCTGACTCTTGCTAATTCAAATCTTCGATAATACGAACCTCTCGCTCATTCGAAGTCTATGCTTAGCCCCTGGTGAAAACTCTTAATATTTCGAACGAAAACAGTACATTTTGGTACTCTCAATATTTCGAAGTAAAATATGTGGTTGGCTGAAACAGAATACTCGATAATTCGAAGTAATTGTACAAACTCTCGACAATTCAAACACTCACTATCATGTAGTTTGTGTTGCGTTGTTTTTGCTTGTCTTCCCTATAACGTAGTCCTTTTGTAGTCCATGGAGGTGACTCCGATAACTCTGGCAGAAGCTAAAGTGTCACTAAACAAACTACGCAACTTTTCCTTCAAAATTATGTTGTGATGCGGACATTTTACAAATTTCATTTATTTTACAAAAATCTATTGTCACAGTTAGATTAAATGCCATAAAAAAAGATAGCAAATTTTTTCGTCAAAAAAAAAATTATTAAGCATAGTATATATTCTTTGATAATAGTTGTTTTTAATACATAAATGTATTCTTTTAATACAGGACTTTTAACATTTGTATAATATTTATTATACAGTGTAATATGTCATTTCTTAAAATACTTTAAAATAATTTCATACATATGTACAATTTTTGCTTTATTACATAGTTTCAAATTTAAATGTTAGAAAAAAATTTCTCTTCAGGTATTTTGGGAGTTTTTTTTACCCTCTCGATAATTTAACTGTTGATAATTCGAAGTTTTTCATCGTTCCCTTCAATATCGAATTATCGAGAGTCGACTGCATTATATTTCATATTTTTATACTGCTGTTTTCCAATAAATAATACATTTATTAATTTGCTTATCCGAGGCAACCAAGAGTCTGATTCATACATTTTTATATCCGAAACCAAAGGAATATTGTTACTTCTTATGCAACCCACTAAAGTTATATTGGAGAAAATACAAAACTTTTTCGCTGCTATTCTGAAAGTATATGTAACTAGGAAAGGGAAGTGCCAGCTCAGGTTGTCACGGTCTGGAGGTTACATATGTAAGAGGTTTCGGAGAAGAAGAGGTATCATTTTAAATATACTTTTTTTAGATCTAACATTTTTAAACGGTTTACAACTGATTCCTTAACCTTAGGAGAATAGTCTTAAATCCAAATTCTTAATCTAATTTATGAGATCATTTAAAAAGACTTATAATCTTTCGTAGTTTCTTATACAACTTCTTGAACAGCGACAGCTTGGTACAAATCCACTTCTATTTCCTTCCACTACTTCAGGTGGATGCTAAGATGAATATTTCTTTAACCCGTTCGACTTCCTCTCGCAATTCACTTTCTATTATTCCGAGATTTCAGGATTAGCATCATACAACCCAATGCAAGGGTTTAAATAGCCTTTACATAGCATAAAATCAAGTCGTATCTATTCAAAATTTTCTCAAGAGGATTAGTTGAAATTCAGTGGATAGAACCCGCCACAAGGTGTCGTTCTCGTCACTTGACCGAGTTTGTAACTTACGAGGTCCATCACCAATAGCCCTCAGTTGCTTGATAGTTTTGACGAAAGAAAATTAATCCACTCTAGAAGGAAGGGGTATAAAGGAAAACATTTTTATCATTAACCAAAGAAATCCTTACTCAATGGAGAGATGGATGTCGAAAATTTCCCAGATGAGTACCACCTTATAAAGAAACTTTGTTCGGTGTACAGTCATAGATTTGAAACGGATCAAGGACGCTTATATAGGTGTGCCCCAGAAGTTTTCCAAAGCTAGATAAAAGTCCCATTAGTCTTTCAAACTTGTGGGAAATCAAATCAAAAAGCAGTGGCGTAACGCACACTCCCTCAGCCCCCGCATCGCGTGGGGGAGCAGAGCCTGATTGACGCCAATTACACATTTAATCAATTTACAAAATATTAAAAGCAACACCTTATTTTGCCGAGGGGCCTTAATAAAATATATTTTGTAATAAAATCCTAGTTGAACGTAATGATTTTTTTTGGAGTCAAAGGAAACAGTTCATCTACGAAATGTCGCACAAAAAATACGTGGCTCCCAAAATAGCACCAAGAAGGAAAAAGTGGGAAATAAAAACGTGATTTATAAGATGCAACATCGTGAAACAGCATGTTTTAGGCTGATTTTTTAGTAACATATCTCTCTTTCTCTCAAACAAACATTCTTCCCACATACATTTCGGACATTCAAACAGCGTTGCTATCAATCCTTCATTTTCATTCATACACCAATCACTTACTTCTTTTGTGCATCTTTCATTCAAAAGTTGGAAAAAAAATAAACTCGTCACCTCATTTACAGCCCTTTTTTCTCTCTCAGACGTTCTAGAAAAACCATTCTTCCAAACAAGAGTTACGAGGCAACTGTTCAGCTAACACTGACTGTCATCCAGAAAACGCTAGGGTGAGTGAGGGAATATTAACATCATACTAAGACGAGGGTTTGGGGTGACGGACCTCGTAATTTTGAACCATGGTCAAGTGACATGGACGAAACCTGAGCTGGCAGCCACCTCTTTTAACTTCCACAATACACCAGCGAGAGGACGTATGAGCCTCGACAGATTTAACGTGCATCTTACCAAGGCTATCTTGAAGACATCAGGCTGTGACAGCCATTATATGACGTCACGAAAGGAGGGAAGACCTTTCTAAGCGCACTCGCTTTGTGAGGAATATAAAGCTCAGGACATTTATTTCTTTTCAGGTCATAGACTAATATTTCCACATTTTATTGATTTTTTTAGTTCTCACTTGGAATATTTTCCGATGAAAGTTATGTATTAAAACGCTAGAATGATGTCTAATATTTTCCCGGAAAAGGGACAAATATCACTCGTGAAAGGCTCATAACAGTAGAAGAAAAATCTAAGGAAAAAAAACTGACTCAATGTAAAATAATTTCTACCAGATAAAATAAGAAAAAACTTTACTTGCAAAGAAAATAATTTCAATCAAATAAAACATAAAAAGAAACATTTACTTGTAAAGAAAATATGAAAAGTAAAAAACCATTAGAGGCATATTATGAAAAAATGCATGCAAAAATATATAGAAATGACAAACAGTTTTAGACACCACAGTAAGTATAAAGCAAAAATAGAGATTCTGGATTATATGTTAAAAATATATATTAATTAAAATAATTCATTCATTCAATATTCAAAAATATAAAATAATTTCAATGAATTAAAATATAAAAAAGAAACATTTACTTGCAAAGAAAATATGAAAAGTAAAGCATTAGAGGCATATTATTATATAAAAAAACTGTATGCAAAAATATATACAAATATAGAAATAACGCAAACAGTTTAAGACATCATAGTAATTATATAGCAAATATAGATTTTAGATTATACACTAAAAATATATATATACACTAGTAAATACACTTACCTATAAATAATCTTGGAAAAAAAACCCTTTTCATGGAATATATCATTAATGAGGCAACATACTGATAAGGTTCAAATTTGGAATCTTTTGCAATTGTGATGACATTATTTAAACTATTAATTACATTATTTTTATGCATTAAAATTAAATATAGGCTACGGTAAAAACAACTAAAAATCAAACAAATGTTTTGAAATTAAAAAAATAACATTTTACATACTTTGAATGCTAAAATCTTTATGAAAATAATTTAAACAAATAACGTAAATAAATGGAATTTTTCTTCAAATAATGTAAACAATTAAACATGTTCATAAAATGTATAAAGTATAAAAAAAATTAATTACTAGGATATGCATGCACAATGAATAATATTCGAATCTCTCGATAATTGAAGATTTAAATAAAGCAGAAAAATATAAAATAATTTAATTGGCCTTAAATTTCTTTATTTTTCGGTTATCCTTGACAGTTAAAATTTCTTCACTGCGCTTTTTTGAATAATTATTTAAACATATATTCCCGAATGTAATGAATATTTTTTTAAAATATGAAAATGCAGGTATGTTACAATTCACACAAGGTGAATGAAACGAATGCAAGACATTCCACAACTCGTGTAGTTCCAGATATGCTTGTGTTATGCTTGTAAAGCAAGATAACTGGCAATCAACTTTAAGAACTTTGATTCAAATGTTTTCGATATTAGCAAATTAAAAATGAAATATTGCGTTGAAATGACTTTCATAACAATATCTGTGGGCATTTTTAAACCTCCTCTATCCAGAAGTCTCAAATATTTTGTCTCTTCGACAGTTTCTGAGTCGAAATTAATCTGTTTGTCTAAAACAAATGTATATTTGCAATCGGAGCATTCAAATTTTATATTGTGCACGCAATAACCCGCTATGTACATTAAAACTTGATACTCCTCTATTGAAATATCATCTGATTTATATTTGTAGTGTTTAGTATTTCTTTGAAATCCTTAACATCTACTTTAACATTAAATATCTCACCTGAATGATTAGAAATTAAATTTTTTAGTGAAATAGTACCATATTTATCCGAGTGCAAAGTTAACACACTTTTAATACGCAACTTCTTTTCAGCTTGCAAAATTTCTTGCACAGTAACATGATAAATTGATCCGGACATTTGTCTGTATTGCCCAAATCTAGCTTCTAAATTATCAGTTTGGAACTTTCCAGTTAAAACATATTTGAAATTCTGCTCCATCAAAAGATACTTTATTAGTTCTGGAATGGTATTTACTATATGTCTCAAAGCAAAAAATGTTTCCTCGCTGAAACAACCTTCTCGTTTATTTTGTTTTAAATTTTTCCAGCAGTCCAGCCACTGAACAAATTTTGAAAAAAAAAAGTGAATCTATCATCATCTATTGACGAAAAAGGAACACTGTTTTTCAATCTAAGATTTTGACCCTTAGTTGGATTTTTAATATTCATTATTTGCCAGAAATATAAAATATGTTTGATGAATATTGCAGTGTCCCTAAACATTTCTGGGTAGCCTAATTTATCTTGTAATATATTAAGTGCAGTCACATTGCTTTCTTCAAAAACTTTTAAAACTAATTTAACATTTTGTTTTTCAAAATTTGTTGGTTTCAAAGCTTTTAAACATAATTTAGGAGCTAATTTAACAATATTGTTCATTTCTTCGTTATAAATTTTAAATAATGATGAAAAAGATGCTTTTCGGATTTGAGAAAATTCTGAAGGATCAGGATACATTAAAGAAGAATCAGCATCTTTCTGATTCAACCAATTATTTCGTATAGATTTGATAAGATGTACTGAATCAAAAATAAGATGCAATTTTTTTGTATTATTAGCTGGATTCTGAATAACACTCTTTATGGTACCATTACACAATTTAGAAAAACAATTTCTATTTACTCTGTTATTATCACTTATAATACAAACAACTGAAAAACCTACCTTTTCCATTAGTGACAAAACTTCTAAAGTCATAGAATGCAAATCTTCAGCATTCATGTTCTTTACAGGGTTCAATGATACTATTTCTTTATTTTTACTCAATAAAGAAGAGTAAAAAAAACATTGAATTGTAGTAGCTGCATCTCCTTTCTCTGCAAGTCCTACAATTTTATTACACTTATATGTAATCGCTGATTTGATGAAAATTTCATCAATTTGTAATATTACGTGTTTCTCGTGGTCTTTGAGTTCTTTACATCTACCTCGTAGATAATTTTCATTCGCCAAAGTTGACAAACCTGGAGTAACATTTAATCCAGATGCAACTCTCTGTAACTGTCTCAAACTTGGAAGAATTATATTCCCCTTATCCCTTACATAGGAATAGCATGCAGTAGATTTAATGTACATGCAGAAAGAAAAAACCATTAAATTACTGCTATACTTACGGCCATGTTTATTTGTATTTAATAATTTCATTTGCTCTAAAATAAAATTTGCCGCCTCAAAATTTTCAGCATTACAATTTTCAATGTACTTCTCCCAAGATTGAATAGCCATAACATGATCAGGAATAGAATTAATAGAACAGATTTCCTCAAAGACATTTACTGTATTAAGAATATTTAGCAATTCACTGAAATATGTTAATCTAGGAGGATTATTAAGAATTTTTCCAATAGAAGGTATATTTAATTGACGATTATTATTAAATATAACTATAGAGAGATCTGTATTTATTTTCAGGGATTTTAAAATAGAAGGACAATTTTCACAATTAATAAAAAGAAATGTTATGCAACTTTCACAATCATGTTTTAGAACATTATTTTTAGATAAGAAATCAGATATAGGATTTTCTCGCATTAACAGATTTTCTTTTAAATATTCAAAACTGGTAATTTCGTCTTTCTTAATAAAATTAGTCAACAGTTGTTCGTCTAATTGTTTCATTTTTTTCCTTTCGTTGAATTGTCACTGAGCGTTCTTTAATTGTTTCATTCAAATAGGATGGACAACCAGGGAAAATGCAAGGATATGCATTATCTGATAATTTTGGATACACTCTAGGTATTTCAATAACAGTACCAGTCTTGTCCATATTTTTTTCTTTTCTTACAATGAAAGATTCAGGGAAATGTTTAATGCACACTACACTATTGTTAGTGTTTTTAAAATCCCTTGGAATTTTCTTTTCCGAGTTTGTAACAACTGTTCATCTTTTGGGAAACGAAACACTGAAACGTAGGGCTGCCCTGGTTTATTAGAGGTACAATTTGGTACACAACAATAACGAGGCATTTTTTATAAAATGTGTCCAGCTTTAGGTTAAGTTATGAAAAAAGTTTTAAGATAACTAAGATTTGACAGAATAAAAAAATATAACATTAAACTCTAACATCTCATATAAAACAAAATATCTTAATTTACAAATAATTAAGGATGTTGGCACATAAGCATCAATTTATGATACCATGTCCTCAAGAAGAAAAGAACAAATTCAATAATAACACAACAGTAAAGTTACACAATAATATAAATATCGTACCTTTCTTTATGGTATATAAAGGAGTAATCCTGAACTTATTGAAAAAACAGTAAAGTTATCCTGAAAAAACACACTTCGGAACAGATATTAACTTTATCATCATACAAGATGGAAGCGTTAGTAGTAATCGTGGGTCCCGCCAAAACAAAATATCATTCCCTCCTTTCGTCCCATGACTAGAACTAGCTCTCTGACTGGCGAAGCCTTCTTATTTAGAAAGCCTTGATCTTACCCCTATACGGTGGGTCTTTAGCGGTACTAGACTCGAACTCCTGACACGCCGGCCATGAGTCCGTTACCCTGACTGCTAGGAAAGAAAAACGCTACAATGAACCAACTAGATAGGGTTGCAATTTACTGTCGGATAGTCAGGATTGTCAAAGGCGTAAAATTGTCGCCAAGTTTTGGCGTCAAATTGAGGGGGGTGGGTTAACTAGGATCCTAACTATTGCGGTTGTCTTTACTGAAAAACCAGCTTTTTGATAAGTAACTAATTATTTTCAAAAGGTCACTTTGTTTCTTATGAGAAAGTATCTAGAAAATGACGCCCACACAAATTCTGGGGAAAGTCAGCCTTTTACTTTAGTTTGGTCGAGGTTTGCGAGAAACTATCAAAGTTCTCCAGTTAATCTCCGACTTCAAAGTCTATCCTCCGAGGGGTAACAAGATGACCAATGGCTGAATAGTAATCTCAATTATATCCAGCAGAAATTATTCTGAATCACGTGTCTTCTTTTGAAGGTGAAACCAAAGACCCACTTACGGACCAATCTAGACTCCAGTGAGTGAGTGAATATTAATGTCGCCCTGTTCAGCTACACGAAGGCTTTTAACGACGGACCATGTAATTTTGTACCATGGTCAAGTGATGCTGACGACACCTGAGCTGGCCCTCCCTCTCCTAAGTACCACACCACAGCAAAGGGGGGGGGATGTCTGAGCTCTCGATAGATTTAACGTGTATCGCACCCCTACACGGCGCGTCTTCAGTGGTTCTGAGCTCGAACTCATGACACGCTAGCCATGATCCGATACTTTGACCACTTGGCTACCGCGGCCAATCCAGACTCCAGAATGCCGTCATTGTTTCACAGTCATTAAAAACTTAATTATTACATTTTTAGAGTCTTAAAATGTCATAGTCTCAGTTTTAAATAAAATTTAGAGTAATCAGCATAATGTACCCACAAACATTGCGATAGTAAAAAATAACTTGAAATATTGTAAAAATTTTGCTCTTTTATTTCAAATAGATTTTTAAAATAGAAATATTACTATATTCCTTTTTTTTTTCTGTAGAATACCATTTGATCACTATTGATTAACGAATTTTTCTACAACTACAATTTCTGCTCAAGATATACGACAAATGGAACTCACTTTGATTTTTTGACTGAAGGTAAATTTCTTGAATGTTGGATGCCACCAATGGGTACCTAAAGTATACAAGATATACGAACTTATACGCTTTGCATTCCAAAATTATTTTTAGCAAATTAAATTTTGTTTAGACTAAATTCATGCAAAATGCATTCGTTACAGCCGTATTCAACTGAATTAATTTATGATTTTCAACTTGATCGTTAAAGATCGAATATTATTGCGTTTTTGGAGGCATTGCAAATTAATTGAACTAAACTGGAGAAAGTTTATTTTTTGGTCGCAAATGTTTGTTCTAGTTTTTACGTTATTTGAACATTGCTGCAACCCCATTGATACAAGGTATGTTCCAAAAGTGCATGGAATGATGTTTTATAAAATCCTTTAGTCAACACCAGTTTACAATCTATTCAGAAATTTTCATTCTCCCGCTAATTCGATGCACCTATGCCACCTATTGAAGGCGTTCTGGAAGTCGCCAACAAGAATCTACTTCAGCGAGATCGTCAAAGCTGCTTTTTCCGCCTCCAGGGTTCTGAAATAAAAATAAGTGCCTTGGTGCCAGATCGGGGCTCTACAGTGGCAGGTACAATGTTGCCACACCCATTTTTACCAGAAGCTTCAAGAGAATGAGTGCAGTGGGGCTTGAAAGGTTGCCATGGTTTGATATCATTTTCGGGGGGATCTTCAAATGAAGATTCCCCCGTTAAAATGCAATGATCGGTTGTTTTGGATATTCCACACTCCTCTGCAATCATCCGAACACTTAATCGTCAGTTCCTGAGACACTTTTTTCTACACCAAGTCGTCCATTTGGGATATTGACTCGTGTCCCAGCGGTCGTCGTCCCAACCTTCCCGGAACCTCTCGTATGCCACATGAAAGTTTGGTTTTGTCACCGTTGGCTTTCCGAAGCACTTCGAGCATCTCCGCCCTGTTATTATCCAGTTTTATACACAATACTTGATTGTATAACGCTGCTCCAAAAGCTGGTACATTTTTTTGCTTGACGAGGGTGCGGTAGATACCTCTACACGGAGCATGTCCCTACCTTAACAACTACCCGCAGGCGACTAACATCGATCTCGTTTCGAAGCTTAGATCCCCTACCAACTTCTCCACCCAAAGCTCCGGCCCGCCTGCCAGGGTTGCCAACAACAAAAATCATTTCAGGAACTTTTGGCACAGATCCTGTAACGTGCATTTTGTTCAAAAAGAATTTTTTTAAATAAAAGAAAACTTTTAATAGAATTTTGAAAACTATAAAAAAATTATATGAGTTATTTTTGAAGCAAGTACTACAAATTTAATTTTCCAATAAACCCAAGAAAAAGTAAATAGTCATTAAGTAATGTAAAGGGCTAGATCCATGCTAAATTCGTGACGTCATAATCACATGATAAATACTATCACGGGTTTTCAGGCAATCAGCTCATGCTTTTCGCTGTTGCCAACTTTTGATTTTTGGAGGAATTTTCTTTTAAAAAGTACATATTTGTCACAAAAAAATAATAACGTACACAGGTAAACAATCAGCCCTCTTGATTTAAAAGTACGCGTATAATACAATTTTTTTTTTTAAAATTTGGAAAAACTTTTTGAAGAATCTTAATATGCTAGAACATTTTTTCCTTATCAGATTCGAAATTTTATCCATATTTTATGAGTAAAACAACAAGTCTAATGCCAATTTTGAATTCAGTAGAAGACACGTGATTGCATTTATCACGTGATAGTCATGAATTTATCCATTTAAAGTATTAGAAATTCGAGAAAACTTAAAAAATGTAAAATTTAAAAAAATGCTTAAATGTGTACAGTTTTAAAACTACTTTTGAGGCAAAGCTTTACGATCAAGAACAAGAACTTAGAGTAACGTTTTGTGTATTGGTATATTAAATGTTACGAGGGTTTACCATAGCCAACTTTGTTCAGAGCTTCTTTCTTGTCCATGATGAGTTTTCCTAGAAATAGAAAAAAAGGAAACATCAATAAAAAGTATAATTTTCATTATATATACAGATATAGAGTGTTGTAGGAGTAAAAATATTCGAATTAAAGACTTTTGCATCTGAGTTCAGAATAATATATGAATACGTTTACAGAAAAATCTTGGCCCATTGAATAAAGTGCAGATTATCCTCTTCGTACAAAATAATTTATATGCTCCCCTCCTGTCTCGTGACTTTAGAGAAATACGAGTTTCAAGAAGCTGAGAATAACTTCTTATATCCTTTGAGTAACGGGTAATTTTTAGACCACTTTTTGCTCGGCGGAAAACTATTATGGATCACCTTTGAAGGCTTTGGCTGATTGGTGACAGAATGATTTGAGCTACCCTTCGAATTCGGAGACACGAGTTTTTCACCCTTTGGACTTGTGGGACGAAAAGGAAATTCCTATTCGGGTCAGTCATTAAGTGCTTGTATTCCTATTCTTTTTTGTTTGAGACTTGTGGGTGATGAAGGAATCACTGCATAGCCCCTTCCTAGAGAAGAAAGTCATTTTACTCTTGATGAACTTTGTAATAACCCTCCTTCCCGTCTTCCTTTTGACCCAGATAAAGGTGTGGGAGGAAGTGAAGGATTTTTCGACATGATATTTTCCACTTATATTGTTTAGCACTTTAATAGACTCAAACACAATTCACTGCAACACTATAAATAGGATGTTCCAGTCAGTCAACAGAGAGAGGGGGACGAGAGTCGCGTTTTGGGAGAATACATCTAATAAACCACTTTATAGTAATAGTTCTTCTACCTCAGTATTACTTTACACTGTAGATATATAACTACTGGCCGCTTAACCTCTTTAATACTTTAAATATCAAACGTAGTATGAAGGTGACAATACCTGAACTGTAGGCAGTCTTCTAATCAATTAAGCTTTAATTTATCAATATCAAATTCCTGTCTTTAATCTCTCACAAGACCTTTCTAACCATTTGCGGTATCCTTCACCTTGTATCTTTCTTGTCACCTTTAATAAACTAACCTTCTAACTTTCTACTATCTATCCTTCTTTCACTTCTAACTCAATAAATTCCTTTAACTCACGAACTAGAACTATATATAATAACTTTAATTTGCATATTTAACTTTCTTCTTAGGAGAAGATTGAGGAATTTTGAGAGCCCCAATGAATACCCAAGAGGATTAGTTGGAGGACGCGTATAGATCCATCACAAATTTTCTTAATGATACATAAAGAAGGTAGTTTTTCAGTTATTCTGCAATTGATATATATCGCTTGCAAGTTTTGTTTGTAGTTGGAAAGTTTCCCGTTAATGTATTATCTTGTTGATATGGCTGGTATGATTGACGTGTGCGCCGTAGCAGTTGCCTCACAAATCGTGAATTATTAGGAATGTCTTAGACTCTCCATGGAGTGCATACTCAATTGGTAATGCTATTCTGTGCTGCCATCTAGAATTCAATATCAGGGCGACATTCAGCTAAGGCTGGGCAAATAATTCATGATGATTGTTTACTGCTTTAGTTAAAGACCATTTGAAGTGTGACCAGCTTCGGGTCATCAGATCATTACATGCACGCGTTAGACGAAAGGGGCAAAAGAGTTTCCCTACTTGGGCCACTCGTTAATCGGTTTTATTCCTATATTTTTATATTTTCAACTTGCGAAGAGGGGTTAGCTACAGCTGTTTTCAAATTAGTTCACAAAATCTAATCTTTAAATATCCCCTCAGAAATATATCAGGTTTTTTTTTATATCAGAAGAGTGAGGTGACCAACCGATCGCCAACGAAATCTTAAATCTCGTCCTTGGATTTATTACTTGTATGACATGCTGCACCGCCATGTTGGAACTAAAAGTCTTCGTTCACTTTTAATAATGCGACATATTATTGGATAAATTCTCTGTACAAAGATTCGTTAATAGTTGATTCAAAAAACTGAGATTCAACAATTCGTTTGCGTGGTATGCCAAATAAAACATAAGTTTTTCGAGAATGTAAAGGTTTTTGCATTCATGAATGAGGATTTGTTGTCGATCAAATGAGAGACATTTGGTTATTCTTGCAAACACTTAAATGAAACCAAGCCTCGTCGAAGAAAAATGATTTGTGTGTCCTAAAAATTGGAATGTGCGAAAACCACCTCTCACTGTTCGGCGATAAAGCTCTCAAGTGAAAATGTAAAGCTCTCAATGGTGAAAAAGGCTTAACGGATTTATGAGAAAAAATTGCAGCATTATATTCATTTAAGTGTCTTGTACAAATATTTCGAGGATTTCTACCAAATCTCTCACGAAATCGTCGAATGAAATGATGTGTTGTACCTTCATTCGATGTTGCACCCTCTGGATATTTATTTCATCATCTTTTATATGATTTACATGCAATATAAGTTTCAAGCAGTGCTTTAACGTGATACTCATTTTGCAAAGAACAAAATGAGGGGGCACTTCATCGTTGCACAACTTGAGCGCGAAAAAACGGAAGGAGATTTGATCTCGGTACCTTTCGTTCCGTAAGCACGCAACGTACTGCTGGGCTAAAATGGTCACTGTTACTGGCTTATATAGATACCACCGCCATACACTCCCTAACAGTGAGTCGATATGCGAACGAACTATATAGTTGTTATGGTGAGCGTGTGAGCTGTTGCGTCAAATGTGTCTGACGGCTTGATTGTTGCGTCACGTGGATCTGACGGCTTGATTGTTGCGTCATGTGGATTTGGCTTTTTGATTGCTTTTTCGGCGGGTAGATGGCGCCATGACAGCTGAGCGAAGGTTGGATTTTTTCAAAGTTCAGCCAGGGTCACCAATAAAGGAGATTCGATATCAGTACATTTCGTTCCATAAGCACGTAACTTATCGCCGGGCTAAAATGATTACTTCGGTCTGGAGGCTGTTACTGATTTACGTAGATACCACTGCTACAAAACCAAACGTTAAAAATTAAAATTGAGGATAAAATTTAACGAAGATAAAATTCAAAAAGATAACGAAAAAGAATAGACGAAACGATTTTTCAGCATATATATATTGGAATACTTGAACTTGTAGAATGTTGCATAACATAACATTTATTTTTTTTTTTACTTCTAATTCAGCTGGCAATAACAGAAACAAATATCCTTGTACCCAATAGAAAACCAAAATAAAATACCATGTTTACTCGAATCTAAGCCGCACTATTTTTCAAGTGTTAATGCTACTGAAAATAGGATGCGGCTTAGAATCGAAGGCAAAACATTTGTTGGATGAAGGAAATGGAGTTTCTGGCCAACTCTGGCAAATTATATCAGATTATCCCATTCCGTAGTTTATAGCCAGTATTCAGTCTATCCTAAACAGCGTTGTTGTCCGCTTGTATTTTGGAAATTTTTTTTTTTGTATGCGCGCTTTCTTTTAATCACCCAAGCATCAAAGAGATATTGGTAATAGAGCCTCAATATGACGCAAATACGAAAAGGAAGGCTTTTTTATATGCAGAAGAAAACGGAAACAGACCAGCAGCCAAAAAATTTGATACGGATTGAAGAAATATACGTCGATGGTAAAAGCAACGTGATATGATTTTTGCTTGTTAACGTTCAACAGTCTAATAATTGTTTTACATTCTTCTAAAATGCAATCTTTTCATAAAATATTGCATAACAAATGCATTGGATGGCATGGAAGACTATGCCGTGTGGGAAAACAGCGATGCTGGCACCCATTCCGGGATCAGAAATGACAATGGGAATGACGAATCATTTTCGAAGAATGATACTGAAGGTTAGTGTAACTATAAGTTCCAACATGCATTTGAAAGTTTTTAATACTTGTAAAATAAATTCTTGTAAAAATTTCTTATTATATCCATTAAAATTTTTTAAAAAATTCTCAAGTATCGGTTATTGATAAACTTTTTTTACATAATTTTTGAAAAAATTTTCTTAAAAAAAATGTATAGAGAATTGGGGAGTGTGGCTTAGAATTGATGGCGGCTTAGATTCGAGTAAATACGGTACAATAAAAATGCAACAGAACACACAATACAGTAATTCATTCTGAAAAGTCCGAAGTCTAAAGAATTACACAAAAGGAAAAATATAAGGGATGAAAGTAGAAAGGAGGTTAAAACAAGATTAGATTTGCAATCTATTTAACAGGTCTCTAGTCTTCCAGTATCTTGAGAAAATACTGCACTGAGGAAGCGCTAAGCAGATTAAGAAATTCTCAGCATTCATCTCCGCGCCATTGCAACAAGACAGGAAGGCAAGACTACCAAAACTATCTGGAATCTGTGAAGGAACGCGTATAAACAGACATGCATTGTAGCTATGAGAAAGGCAGCCACAGAGTTGGAAGATCATAGATGTCACTGTCTCAGAGCTTACCTCTCGTACTTTATTTTAGTTGTGACAGTTACTTGGCCTTGAAAGTTATATTGATTTTTGTCGATATAGACAAATAACCAACTTGGCCGTATAAAACTTGGGAAATATGTCATCCCTTTTTGATCAGCTTACCTAGAATACCACAATAAAAAAGGAATCCACTACAAAACGACCATTTTTGTTTTGTTTTTCATGTAATTCTCGTAGTAGGGCGGCGCTTTTTCAAAATGTGGGTCGCACCCCCTAGGGCAGCGTTTCTCAACCTTTTTTGGCCCGCGGACCGGTAAAATTTGTAAAAAAAATTCGCGGACCGGTGATATTTTTTTAACAACAAAATTTTACTAGGTATTAAAGAACTACTAAATACGTTAATTGGAACATGTTTATTATCATTTGCGTACACTAATATTTAAATGTAAATATATGTAATTATATTACATACATATAATATATATAAACAAAACTTTAACGAAAATCACAGAAAATTATAAAAAAAAATCACAAATTCATGGACATAGAAACACAACAAAAATATCACTCTTACGATTACTAAAAAATTAAATCAAAAAAATTTGTAAAACAAAACATAATTTATTGACTTGAAGTAGTTCTAGTCGGGCTTAAAGGCCGTCGTTGGTTGAAATTGCTTCCTGACGTTTCGCTGGCACGAGTGGCTAGCTTTTTCTATGGTGTTTCCATCTCAAAGGTTGGATGCAGACTGGATGGCATAGAAGCACCTCAGAAAAAGCTAGCCAACGTGCCCACGGAACGGGAGGAAGCAATTTCAACCAACGACGGCCTTTAAGCCCGACTAGAACTACTTCAAGTCAAAACAACGGCCGCGAAAGCCTCAACCATTTTAACATAATTTATTGTTTGTTTGTAATAATAATTTTTAATAAGTAACAAACCCCTGAAAAAAATTACAACAAAAAATATCAGAAATTATAAAAAAAATCACAAAATCATTGCATATGAACACAACAAAATAATTCAACATGTGATACTACACTAAATTAAAGATCTACAATTTTTATATTGTTATTTATTGTTAATGAGAAGATTGTGGCTGCTCTTCTTCAATCAACTTTTCAATTGTGGGTTCTAAATTAGTCAAGCTAAGTCGGAGCGGCGAAATAACCGAAAGACGATTTCTAAATTTATTTTTTATTACCGTCATAGATGAAAATCCCGCTTCACATAAATATGTAGTTGCGAAAGGGACTAACATTTTCATTGCTTTCTCGTATAGAGATGGATATTCATTTTTCAATTTGATCCAAAATTTATCTAGGGACATTGTTGAAAAACTAGCTTTTAACATAATATCTGTACTAATCTCAAGGAGGGATTCATATTCTCTGTCACTTAAATTTAACTTACTACTCTCATATGGTATGAAGGGGTTTGTTATCCACACATTTCTTTCACACGTGGTATTTTCAGATGGGAAATATTTTTCGAAACCATTTTTTTAAAGATTGTAAGTGATGCCCAATGATTATATTTAATCTTGATACGTTTAAATCTTGTTGTAAATTAATAAAATCAAAATAATTACTAAATACATCAATATTATTGGTATTTACTTTATCCACCCAAAAATTAATTTTTTTCTTAAATCCATCTATTTTATTAAATAAATGAAACGCATTTGTAGAAGTTCCTTGTAAACTCAAATTTAAATCGTTGATATATGAAAATATATCACTTAAATATGCTAGTTTTGCAACCCATTCTACATCAGAAAAATGCATACTTAAAGGATTATTTTTTTCTCTTAAAAATAGTTCTACTTCCGTCTTTAATTCAAAAAGCCTGGTTAAAATCT
>BMAO01036252.1:0-33258 GCA_019973975.1 Trichonephila clavata
GCGGAGATTGTTATTGGCGTATGTAGATATCACTACAGTATTAGGGGGATGCTACAGTGACAAAAATGATAAATATACTTCTGTTTTAGAAACTCAAGTTCAGATCATTTTAAATCATGAGGCGAGGAAGTTAAGAATGTATTTCAAAACATTAGAAAGCTTAATGCTGGGACTTAGAAACAATTTATTGTTAAGTAAGAGACTCCATTCTATTTTATATATATAGGGGGATTTCTTTTTAAACTGACACTATTCAGAGACACCTAAATTCAGTATTCAGTGACCTAAAATTTGCATCGAAAAAGTGTATGAAAGCAAATTCTTTTCTATTCGACAACCACACCATTAATTTGGCCTATAAAACACGTAGAAAGCTTCGAAAATACAGGGTGTTTTTTTTAAACTGGTACTATTTTTTTGAAAGCCCCATTCTGAGCAATTTATTTAGTTGCCATAGCAACGGCTCCGAACAACTTTTCTCTAGTGAGCTGAAAGAATTGCTCGGAATAAAAATTGCTTGAAATTCCAGCCAATGGGGTTTTTCGGCTCCCTACGTCATAAACAAAATAGCGGTAAAGACAGCAGCCTCGGCTTCATCAAGTGCATCAGAAATGGCGTATAATATTTTAATGACGTATAATATTTAAAACATAATGACGATCCATTTCTGCTTAGGACCGTCAACAAAAGCGCGGGTGGAATAAAAGATAATATTTGATGTTCGTTTTCCGAAGCAGAAAAATAGGCGAGTAATTTTTCAATGTGAAGATAGGGCGCGGCTGACTTCAGTGCGTATCGTTTTGCTTACGGCAACCCTGCACCCTCTCAGCTACTTGAAAAATTTCCTAAAACGTTTGTTCTAAATATGCGTGAGTGATACGGCTTTAACAATGGAAATTGCTCAACATTTGTTACATAGACTAATGATCATATGGGAAGCAGGATTCGTGGGAAAAAAATGTTTCCAAAAATCGCCGATAGGGTTATTTATGAAGTTGTGCAATCTGAAATGTCTGACAAAAAAAAAATTAACACATAAGAAAATAATAGTTCAATGCTATGCTTTATTTATTACATTCAAAGTGACCACCATTCACAGAAACTACACCGTACATTCTCTGCTCCCTTACGGAATATGTGTCAAGGAATATTCTGCACTACATTGATATATGTTGCCCCTTAAGTATGTAACTCCACCAACGCTGTTGCTATCGATACAAATTTGAATAATTGTGTTTGAGATTTGATTGACGATTGCAAGAGCTGAAGGTGATGTAAATTTCACATTTCATTGTGGCCGCTGTAGCCGAATTGTGAAGGTCGTGAACTCGTGACTGGGGTTGTTTTTTTTCTAGTAGTGGCTTTTACCAACGTCACTGAATACCCAACGTGTAGAGCAAGGGTGTCAAACTCAAAAGGTTAACTTGGGCCAAACAAAAATAGTTTAACCTTTGGTGGGCCACAAAAGAAAAATCAATATTTATGGAAACGTCGGTTTGATTCGAATACATAATACATTATAATAAACATATATAAACGAACAACACAAATTTAATGCTTGTGTCCTGACACCTTAACAGCTTTTTTCTGGTGCTACCTTTCCTATTTCAGGAGAAATTTTGTTCACTTTCAAAACTGACCCAAGGTGAGCACAATTAATATTATTTCGAACAGGAAACTTATTTCCTTTCATCTCTTAAAATAACTGCTCGTAACGTTAAGTACTTCAAAAGATAAAAATAATTTCATATGGGAATGATCGAATATTTTCAAATGTGGCTGCTAAATATTTGTAAAATTCGAGAACACCCACTTCAATGAATTTTGCCTTCAAACTTGAGTCGCCCTGAATCTCGATTACCGTCATCTGCGTATGACTGGATACTGATTCTATATTTATTGAGAAAATCGAAGGAAACAAACAAAATTTGTCTTCCAAAGAAATAAAATCTTCAAATCTTGTTCCAAATTAAGTTCTAAGATTTGAAAATCGCTACACCGACTTACGCGAATCCGGAGTCAAGCAATTTCCAAATCTCTCTCTCATCGATTCGTCTCCCCTTTTTTCCCCCCAACACTGAAACTGAGGTGCAATCAGTGCTAGAGCCTGATGAAATTCGGCATGGGATTGAAGTTGTCGATTTTGCCAGGCGAATAAATTTAGAAGTGAATGGTGATGACGATCAAGAAATGCAGGATTCCAACAATCAGGAGCTGACAATGGATAAGCTCACAGAAACGAAGGAGCAAAGAGCAAGGCATTGAAGAACTTGAGTTTTTAGACCCAGTTCAATCACAAGATCGAATGACGATTGGGAATTCGACAGAAGACTTCAGTTTAATTGAAAAAGGGTTTCAAATTTTAGAAAATTCATATTTCACCAAAAAGCACCCTTTTTTAACAAAACAAGGAATAAAAAATTATTAGCATCCTACAAGGAATTTTTCGGGAGAAAAAAAAATGACTTTGAACCGAGATAGATTACTTTGTAATATTTTATGAAAGCATTTACAATCAAAATAACTTTGGTTTGCGATTTTGTATTTGTGTTATCTAAGATTTGATTAAGCATTTTTAGATCTAAATTATCATTTACTTTCGTCTCCATCCCCAACTGAAAGTAATTTATATGTATTTATATGCGACGTACGTAAATTAGATTAGAAGCGGGCGACAACGCGCAGCGCTTTTACCCAAGATGGGCGAAAAAGATCAATCCATTTTTATATGCGATATGCCTACGCGGCCCTCCCCCATCATGAAAGTTCGGAGTATTACTGTATATTATGGTAAGCCATTAGATTGGTCGGGACACAAGTTTGACACCGCTGGTGTAGAAGGTCTGTTATACGTTAAAATTTGTATGCCGATGCTTAAAAACCTCACGTTGGCGTGGTCATTCTCGTCATTAGGATATGATACGAAATTTATCACCAATAACTCTCGCGTTGATTAAGTGTTCAACGCTACAAAAAAGTCAATCAATTCTTAAAAATCACATTATGTACCAAAATTACTCAAGCTGTTTTTGACAGGGTTTTTCCCTCCAACGAAAGAGCCAAATGAAAACGAAATTTTATTGAACGATACTTAAAATTTCAATTCCTTATGAATTTACATATTTACATATGTATTTGATATGTAATACTAACAAGCGTATGAAATTTTTTAAGTTTGCATTTTTATCTTTTTAATTCAAAATAGTACAGTAATTAAAAAAAAACCTCCATTCGCAAACTATTACTTCGTGGAAGATATTTCAGGTATCCGACTACCATAAAATCGTGAATATTGTCAAAGAATGAAAAAAATTATGATTTTATTTTATAGACCATCTTACTAGCTTTGTGTAAAAATACCAAGTTTTTTATTTTCCGCTTACTAGAATAAAAACTACAAGTGTTTTAGCAACTTCAAGCAAGAAGTCAAACTTTAAAATGAGTTTTATTGGAAATGTGTTTTTTTAGAAAATGCTCAAACGGGGATAGCGATTGCTCAAAAAGTTTTGAAAATAATTAACTGAATTTTTTTGTGTATGTTCTTCATAATTGTAAAGCTGTTTTAATCTTCAGATTTATCAATCATTGTTTTATTACAAAATTTATAGTCCCTTATGTGAATATAATCACTGTTTGTTTGTTTTTTAAGCAATTTCATATAACTGGGATAAAATGCTCTTGTTTTGGTAAAAAAATTTTAAAATATCTCTTATCTTGTAGATCATTTCAAAAATGAATAGCAAAGTAACACATCAAAATTGAAAAATTGAGAATTAGATTACAAACTTTTTGTACAGAGTGGGCCTCCTTTATGTAATTGTTTGTATAAATTTTTACCAATTTGTTCCAATTTTATAAATACTAACTTCTGTTCCTCTGCTTAATTTTAGCATTTTTTCCTTAAAATTTACTAAATAAATCTAAAAACCACAAAAAAAATTCCCCATATCTCTATTCTTTTTTTTAAAAAGTTGTAATAATACCTTATTATTACAACTCGGATACCTTAAACAATTTTATCACTGTCATCTCCAGAGTGGCTCTTAGAATTAATTATAAAAGTATTTTCTTTTAACCAACTGTTTCTTTTCTTTATCTTGGCAACACAATCATCAAGATTTACAAACGATTTAAGTGAACAAAAATTATTTCATGACTGATTTTAAAATAAGTGCTTTAGCTTCTTTGTTTGCTTTTGTCATTGCAAGAATTTTTCGTATTTTTAATGTGTTTTTCTATTTTAAAATATTTTCGATAAGATTTTTTTCCCCTTGACTATTCAAATCGGAAGGGGGGAAAAGAAAGAAAGGAAGAAAATGTCGTGCCATTCCTTTCTTGTGACAGCTGTCGTGAAGGAAGGAAATAAATGAAGCCATGTGCTCACAGAAAGCAGTTGACAGAAACTTACTGGGGGAAAAAAAAGAATTATTTAAATTTGATGTACGGAGAATAATTCTGAAACATTGTAACAGTATTTTAAATAATTCGTAAAGTTGTTCTAATTTCTGAGGAAACTAGTACTTGAATGGCAAAATAATTTAAATAGCACAAAAGATTGTTATGATACGAATCCAATTATTATGAACAAAATTTGAATTATATTTCTCGTAAGAATTTTTCTTAACGTTTTAATACAAGAACACATGCAATTCTTGAAACATTTACGTCACTCTATAAAACTGCACGAGAGCTATTGGTGACGGACCTCGTAATTTTGAACCATGGCCAAGGGATTAGGATGACACCCCCTTTCCTAACTTCCACACCACACCGCACCAATGGGGGGACGTTTGAGCCTTTACTTATTTAATGTGCATCAGCTCTCCCTGCACGTGGTGGTGGGTCTTCAGCAGTACTAGGCTCGAGCTCATATCACTTCGACCACGAGTCGGTGACCTTGACCACTTCTCCTGCTTATCCAGTTAACTTATTCATTCTTGAATTTATAGAACTGGAGAATTTTTCATGTCATTTGAGAGGTTGTACCGATTGTTTTTCAGTGACCACTTTAAGCTCACAATTGGTGTTGCAAATTTTAACATTTCCGCAAATGCCACCCCCAAAATGCTCCATGAATTTTCCGTTGGGTTCAGGCAGGACCGTCTTAAGGCATGGGCCAACTGGGCTCCAGGCCACAGCAGTAATGGGAACCTCGTCTCATTCTCGATTCAGCCTTAATAAGATCATAATTCGAATCATTTCAACGGTCAAATGTTATCTCCGGTTGTTTTCTTCGAAAAACTGGGAATTTCGGACTATATCTCAACTGGCTACATTTGATGACCGTCGTCCAAGTACAGACCTAAGCCTTCCACTCTTCACCATCATTACTCATTCCATTAAAAGGCGGAAGTTGGTCGAGTTGATCAGTGCGATTGTAAGTCATCCCTATTTATTTGTTTCGGATTATTGTTTGTTCAAGTATTTGACAACGTATGCTATGTATTCCCTACTTTAAGGGTCATAGGTGGGGCCTATAGTCGAGCAGGGGCCCAGGGCCTGAAGAAGTCTTAAGACGTCCAAGGTTCAGGTCAGGGCTTCTTGATGGCCCTTCAAGAAATTGAATGTTATTAACTTGAAACAAGAAACTTATAAAGTTTGTATCGTGTATGGATACTTTGCCCTGCTGGAATATGGACTGTTTAGCGTTATCAAAGGCACCTCAGACAATAAATTTTCTTAAAGAATATCTTCATAGTCTTCTGAATTAGTTTTGATTTCAAAATAAGCAATAGGTGTGATTCCCCACCATGTTGTCACTTTGAGAACCTGGATGGGGGGGGGGGGTTCACTCTAAATATTAGGCCGATAATATCTAAGCCAGGGGTGCCCTACCTTTTTGGAAAGAGTGTCACTATCTTATTTAAAAAAGTTATGCGTGCCACTTTCAACTTTTCCAACAAGCAAGAGAATATGAACAGGTGAAAAGTTACTTATAGGTTTATTATGGGATTTTTACGCAAATGGCACATTATTTTTTGGAAAAAGGATGTATGAAAAGATCAGTATTTTTTTTTATCTTGAAAATCATCAAGCCTAGCATTGAATGTATCCTGCAAAATGTATTTTAAATTTTTAAGTCTACAATAACTAGTAGAATTATATTAACTTTGTTAAATATTTCCTGAATTAATTGGCAATGTATTAATCTTTTTTCTCCAAAAAATCGAGACAAAAAAAAACCCCTAAAGTTTGTTCACAAAAGAAGATGCAATCAATTAGGGTACTAAAAGTACAATCTTTTCCTTGTAATCTCTAATTTAAATTCTTTAAATGTATCATAGTATATGTAAGAAAAGCTAAATCCCAAAGCCAATCCTCATTCTTGAGTAGCAAACATTCACCGGACAGTTCATTTTTCTTCCAGATATTTGAAAGCCCCCCCCCCCTCACACTCCAAAATATCACCAGGACACTTTCTTTGGAAAGTCGGTGCACACAACAACGAACGAGTATTTCCTACATTATACTTTTCTATTGTAATTCAATTAAGTGTGTTTTTTATGTTTTTTTTTCTCTTTTTGTCTGAGACAACAGCATTCCAATAAAATTGTAAAAAAAATTAGTATTTATTATTATTTTTTTCAAATTTTTCAAAAAGTCTTCGAGTGCCACTGTTGCAAATCAGCCGTACCACACTGTGGCACGCGTGCCGCGGATTGGCCTCCCCTGATCTAAGCCCATCAGGTTATTTGAGATTAAACTTTTTTTGTCATCTGAAAAATCAACATTGTGCCACTGATCCCAAAGTAAAGTATTTCTTCGCCTACTTTGGGCACCACATTTCACGTTTCTTAGAGGTGTGTGTGATTGGTGTTTCATATTGCTAAATTTTACTTCTGGATGCTTTGATAGTGCATTGCACTCTGTTAGGCTGGTGCACGGAAAGTTCAAATCAGTCACAATTTGCGGAGAAAACTTTTTATGAGTTGCTAGATTAACAATGGTTTTCGTTTGATGGCAATGAAGACGGGTGTCCTGTAATCACCAACTTTTTATAGTTATCACTACTTTTAAAGAAAAATTTATTGACGAGAGTCTTAGATCCGCTTAACATTTTAACCTTTTCCCGAGAATTTAAACCACATTCCTTCCTTAAAACTTAACATCTTACCCTTGTCGTTTGCATATCTTCACATTGTTCACACAAAAATTACAATTTCACTCTGGCACGTGTGTGTTATTTGTTAAAGCAACTTCACAGCTGGAAGATTAAAATCCTCCGAAAACGAATAATGCTTGAACTCCTTGTATAGTCAACTTTTTTGCTCAAAATGTTCCAAAGAAGACACTTTTCATTCCATATTACTAAGCATAATACTTAACAGAATGCGAAAATGGAAGAATTTTATTTTAATACTAGCTGTTACCTGCGACTTCGTTCACGTAGAAATTTACAAAAAAGTGTTTTGTTCAATTCACAGATCTTACGAAAACTTAATAATTCTGTATTCCACGTTAAGAAATACATACACGCTATATATATATATAAGAGAGAGAGAGAGAGAGTTTAATGTCATTTTTTTACTTTGTGAATCAATGTTTTGTTTTATATTTTTGTGTTCTTTCTGCTTTTTGGTGTTTATTGTTTTGTTTTTTTTTTTTTTTCTTTGTTTTTTGTTAATTTTTGTGTGGTTTTTTTCGTATAAATTTATTGAACATCCTCTCTATATACAGTATTAAATTTATTGAAAAATCTCTTTATATACAATATTTGGTGTACGATTTTCTTTGAGCTAAAAAAAAAAAACTCCAGTGGCATTCCTCGCACGTGAACATGCCACGTATAGTTGGCCATGTGAAAAGCAACTCTTAGTTAAATCTATGTCAACTTTGCTTAACGTTTGCCCTTGTGACTTGTTAATTGTCATAGCAAAGCTGACACTTACAGGGAATTGTAGTCTTTTGAATTCAAACGGGAAATTCGATGGTATTATGGGAATTCGTGGTATAAGTACTATGTTACCTTTTCCGCATCCGGATATTATACGACCTTCTATAACGTTTCTTTGCAATGACACTACTCGCAACCTAGTACCATTGCAAAGTTTTGGTGGGTTTAAATTACGGAGTAGTATGATGGGAACGCCAATCTTAAGTTCTAGCTTGTGAGGAGGCAGACCAGGCACAATTATACTGTTTAAAAATTCTGTTGGATAACTAACCGTTTCATCCGGATTGCAAACTGTATTGATGGAAAGGTATGTTTGTGATTCACCAGGAAGCTTATTTAACATGCGCTGATTAAGCGCAGTAACCTGGTCGTTTATAGGTGCTAAAATGGATCTTTCACACAACCACGAATCTTCTTTTATATTGAGATTGTGAACATCATCATAAATGCTATGTTTTTTTATCAAAATCTGAAATATTTTCATGAATAAAAACCTAACAATGTTTAACATCGATTTCTAATTATTATACTTAAAGTTCAGCTGTTAAAGTTTAAAACAGCTTAAATATAACGAATTAAAAAACTCACAATTAAGAAATTAAGAACAATTTGAATTATTTTAGAATCAACTACCTACGCAGTTAACTAAATAAAATAACCTAAGAGTAATTTATCAAAATCTGAAATATTTTCATGAATAAAAACCTAACAATGTTTAACATTGATTTCTAATTATTATACTTGAAGTTCAGCTGTTAAAGTTTAAAACAGCTTAAATATAACGAATTAAAAAAAACTCACAATTAAGAAATTAAGAACAATTTGAATTATTTTAGAAACAACTACCTACGCAGTTAACTAAATAAAATAACCTAAGAGTAATTTATCAAAATCTGAAATATTTTCATGAATAAAAACCTAACAATGTTTAACATTGATTTCTAATTATTATACTTGAAGTTCAGCTGTTAAAGTTTAAAACAGCTTAAATATAACGAATTAAAAAAACTCACAATTAAGAAATTAAGAACAATTTGAATTATTTTAGAAACAACTACCTACGCAGTTAACTAAATAAAATAACCTAAGAGTAATTTATCAAAATCTGAAATATTTTCATGAATAAAAACCTAACAATGTTTAACATTGATTTCTAATTATTATACCTGAAGTTCAGCTGTTAAAGTTTAAAACAGCTTAAATATAACGAATTAAAAAAACTCACAATTAAGAAATTAAGAACAATTTGAATTATTTTAGAAACAACTACCTACGCAGTTAACTAAATAAAATAACCTAAGAGTAATTTATCAAAATCTGAAATATTTTCATGAATAAAAACCTAACAATGTTTAACATTGATTTCTAATTATTATACTTAAAGTTCAGCTGTTAAAGTTTAAAACAGCTTAAATATAACAAATGAAAAAAACTCACAATTAAGAAACTAAGAACAATTTGAATTAAGAAAAACAGAGAGGTAGAAAAATGAAAGATACCTTGAAAATTATTATTCTTCGATTACAATATAAATATTAAGCAAATAATAACTATTGTTTAAATGTGACTAAAAATGTAAATAAAAAAAAGAGAAAGGATTAAAACTTATCAATTTTTTGTTTCTTGCATTGCTTTTTGCTTATGAGGCCTTGATTTATTATTTTAAAAGTGCATCCGAAACAGCCGATGCTCTACTTAACTGAACAGTGAGATAACTATCATAAAAAAAAATTATGGCACGTGTCAGCGAATTATGATGTGCGCGTAACACTGTTATGTCTCATAAAGAGCATCGGTCGCCAGTAACCAAAACAACGACTTCATTAGCTCAGCTTGGCGTTCAATTTGGCGTTCATCTTGGCATTCAGTTTCACGTTCACCCGTATAGTTTCCGTTCCCGTAAGAATACGGGAATAAAATATAGCCTATGTTACTCCCGTTAATGTAGCTTTCCATTAGTGAAAGAATTTTTAAAATCGCACCAGCCGTTTCCGAGATTAGCCGGAACAAACAGACAGACAGACAGACAGACAGATAGACAGACAGATAGACAGACAGACAAAAATTTTAAAAATTGGTTTTTTGTTATGAGTACCGTATATACTTTTAGTGCATTAAGTAAAAAGCTGCTAATTTGAAATTACAAACAGACACTTCAATTTTATTTATTTGTATAGATTCAATTTTAAGTTCTCACGCTATTTTTATTTTGTAATTGTGGATTATAAAAGCCCTAAATGTGTGCTTTTTATACGTATATTCTGTATGCTATGAAGAACGAATTTCTCTCATATTTTTAAAAATATTTCATGTTCGTCAGTGTCGATTTAAACTGATTTCGGGTCCTGGGCGCAGAAGATTAACAGGCCCCCTTTGACACTGGAGAATCGAAATTTATAACCAGAAAATGTGGTTAAGTCCAGATTATCCGGGCCCCTGGGCGCTCGCCCCAAACGCCCAATGGATTAACCGGCACTGATGTTAGCACCTCTTTTTCAAACGATTGAGGATTTTGTGTTTGTGGGCATATATATATATATATATATATATATATATAAACGCCCAATTTGAAGCATGGTATAATACTCGTACTAAGTCTTACATTGCAATGGGTCAGAGATAACATAGGCTTGTTTTGGATTTTCTTTCCATTTTCATTTCTTTTCAAGCAGCAAATTGGGCACTGCCTAGCTAATTCCTGTTCTTTATAAAATATTTTCAAAAATCTAAATTTCTGTCTTCACCACAAAGAACATCCCGGATGAGAAGTATTTCAGTACCATGGACAAAACTTAACTCAGTGGCGCGATAGCCCATGATGACCAAGACCTACTGTGCCCAACTCAAGATATGTGACCTTAGGCCCTGAGGTGCAAGAGCAGATGTTCCGGTCAAGTGGATTGTCCGACGCGAAACCCCAGTGTTAAGTTCCCAAGCAAGCTTGGTACTCATTTATCGACCCACTGAATGGATGAAAGGCTGAGTCGACCTTGCCCAACCTGGAGATTGAACCTCGGATCTGTGGTGTGGAAGCGCGATGCACTACCACTTAGCTACTGGATTTCCCATGGACAAACTGTATCTCTTAAAAAACCTAGCACTCATAATTTCACTATAAATATTAAAAATACGTGTAAATCAAAGATGAAAAGAAGAAAATATCAGTGCCAATACAGCGTACGGGCAAACTAGTTAAGGGGTTAAATTGAGATTGGCCTTGACGTTTTTCCAGTTTTCGCTATTGTAAGAACTAAAAACTAATCTTAAATAATTTTTTTTAAAAAAAAACCACTTTCCTGTAATTATTTTGATAAGGATAGAGAAAAATTTTATTTTTCCTCGCAGTCATTTAAATTTGTATAAAACAAATGTATAGCTATGAAGAAGATTTTCGCTTGTCTTTATTTTTTCAGCTGTACGCTAACTAAGAATAGCCTCATAGTATGTAGAAAAAGAAACCCGTACTCGTGGAATACTTTTTGATAGAGAGGTTAATAAAGTAATTAAAGTCACAATAAAGGGAAAAAACAGTTCGAATTTTTGATCCAACTCTTCAAAAGTAGGTGGAGACAACCTCTACAAAACCTATCCCTGGTTCCGAAAAGTCTGGAGACTTGTGCCCTTCTATATGTAAACTTCTCGGTCCGCTTTTTTTCCCGGTTGTATATAATTCCCGAAGAATAAAAAATTGTTATGCTTGTGGGGAAGCATGGAACGAGTTTGACCTGGAGAAACAGGTAGAAATCCATTGAATGTGTTCGATGAGGGGAGTGCACAAACTCACCGAAAGAAGGGGTCAAGAACCAAACAATGAATCTTTGTCCAGCTTCCAGACACGTGTATGAGATAAATGATGCTAAAGAACGCGTTTAAGCACAGGGGGCACACAAAGTGGACAAAAGGTTAGGGCCGGAATTGTTGGGAGATCACTAAAGGTCAGTTTTGAGTATCACAACAACTTTTAAAGGCTGTTAAGAAAAGAAATGATGAAAAGTTCTGAATGATGTGGCAGTATGTTCAAACAATTCTGATTTATGTCGAAAAAGTAAGCAAATCACACGTATATTTCATTGAGTAGTAAAATTTTATAATGAATCTAGAAAACATTCTAACTTTATTTTTATTATTTATCCTGAAAGACGTTTCAGTTATTTGATATTCAGAAAGGCAATATTAAAAATTTGAAAAAAAAAACGTATTTTATGATTTGTTTTATTTGAAGAAATGCTAAATGCACTACGTCATCTTTAAAACGACCTTGCAGTAACACACACAAAGGGGAGGGGGTGGATTTCAGAAAGTCCCCCCCTCCCCCGATCGGACTTTTATTGTTATTATTATTAATTGTAATCCCATGCATATAGCACGTAAAATAACTCCAAACATCTGTAACAATGATTTCCGTCCCAATGAGTGGGGGGGGGGATTCGTTTCTCTTTTTCTTCCCCTTCAAAACCGAGTGCATGAGAACATAAAACACCTTCTTATTCTCAGAACTAAACTGTTCATTTTGTGACGGATCTATACGCGGTTCCACTAATATCTTCTTATTTCTTTAAACAAAATATTTAATTCAACCAACTTTCATCGAGTAAGCGAACGTGATTTATGTAAATGAGGTATATTATATAAATTCGGTTTTCGCGAGTTGGCAGTAAGAAAGAAAGGAAGGAAGGAAGGAAGTGATTCGTTGACACGTTGTTGTTGAAATACTGAAGTGGATACGTTAGATGTGTGCAAATAGGAGTTTAACAGAAGTTTTAGAATTAGTTGTTAGTTGAAGATTGAAAAGCAGTGTAATTAATTAAAGATTACAGAGCGTGGAGCCATCGTCATTTGATCAAGCTGAAGAAAGTGCCTGCAAGTTCCAGTGTAGGATCGGATGCATTAAAGGTTCAGGTACTGTTCCCTTATTAAGTAGAAGCTAGTTATTAGTGTGCGACATAGTTGTAATTGAGCGTATTTAAGCTATCTTAGATTCAGTTGAGGGTCTGTAGTAGTATCTTCGTGTTATAGAATCTCACCTCCGCACTCTACTATAATTCATATACCTTAATTAGAATTGTATTGTGTCTGTTTGATAATTGTGAATAAGAATTAATAAATCAAATTAGATTGGAAATAATGTCTGTGGATTATTCAGTTCCTCCTACACATTTAGCCGGGTTTACAGGTAGACAAGGGGGTTCGGACGAAAGAGGTAACCGGACGTTACCACAATTTGCTTTCTGTTATACTTTGCAGTCTTAGCGGTTCTTAAACTGTAGTCCGCAGACCCCCGGGGAGTCCCCAGCACTTTACCAAGGGGTGCGCGAAGGTTTCTCATTTATGTGTTAAGATTCACTTCTTTTTCATTTTACAGACTTTGAAAGGCCATGTGGAAAAAATAGAAAGTTGTGCCATTCTAGACTTGATCCCTAAATCGCCCTCAGTGAAAAAACTCTTCTAGAACATGTATTTCGATGAAGAGAATTCAGTTTTTTTATTGCCTGCAGCTATACAGCCATTATTACAACGTAATATTTTCAAAAAAATATATAGTAGAAACACATGGGCGATGATCAGTGGCTTAACGAAGAATATTAGAGCCAATGGCGTCGCTAGTCCTGAATGAGCCCTGTATCAAAATTCCTTGGAGGCCCCTTTTTGGAAAAGAAATAAAAGACATTCATTTGAAAGTGTCAGAATATTACACATGATGGGGTCCTTGTAGCTTGGGGGCCCCGTATCATTAATACGGCTGACACGAGGGTAGCTACGCTCTTGATTAGAGCCCTCCTGCAAAGTCAGGTCTTAGGTCCCAAGCTGAATATTATAAAGGATTGCAAAACCATGCGTATTTGGGATCAGTCAGGCTTTGAGACCCCTAGAATCCTGGGGCGCCGTGATGCGAGGGTGAACGTTGTGCCACTGGCAAAGATTAAGAACAGAATTCATTAAGCGCGTTTGCATTTAAATCACTCAGCCATGTGTTGGGAGTCAGGAATGGGTGTTAAAAATCTTGGGGGGTCCGCGATCTCAGGCTACACACAAAAAGGGGTCGCGGCGATCAAAAGTTTAAGAACCGCTGCTGCAGGACCGTTTTTAACCTCCTTGGCTCCCTAGGCACTTGAAATTGTTACGCCCCACACTCACTATTTCCAAAGCACCCCTTCCTTCAGTTTTTACTTTGCCCTTTTTAGTTCTGGAGGATTTTCGCCCAACTCTTTCCTCTTTCTTTGTTTTTTCACTTTGGAAAGTCTTTCCATTATTCACCATCTATGAACCCACCGTGTCCTGGACATTCACTCTTGTTTAGAACAGTAAACTAACTAAATCGCTTGAAGTTACAGTATAGATTATACATTATAGTATGAACTGTTTTTTCAACTTGTTAATTATTATCTTTTTCATTGCTTATTGCTTTATTATCTTTTACTTTTAGACATCCTTATTCTTTGTTGAGTCATTGCCCTTGCATTTGTACAACGACAGTATTCTTCGAGCATTAATCATTGCAAAACCCTTAATGTTATCATTGGAATCCCTTTCCATTGTTATATCATTTTGAGGACATAGCAACATCAAACTGTTAAGCTTTTCTTTTTTCATAGTAGATCTCATTTCAGTCTTTACTCTCTAAAGAGCAGAAATGCTTCTCTCGTGACTAGTCAGGTAGTGGTACGCTCGTTGTAATTTTAATTTTTGTTTCTATTTTTTCGTCCTTCTATTTTTTGCGCACCAAATATTTTGCGTCCTTGGCAAATATCTAGTGTGCTAAGCGGAAAAGCGGCCCTGCGCTGCTGTAGTGTATTCTTGAGGGAATTAGTTAGCTTTCCTCCCTATTTCGATACCATTTTGTTAAGTAGTTGTTATTAATAATTTATTTTATTAATTTAGGCTAATTATTTATTAAATAATGTTTTTTTTACTGTTTTTTGTCCCGACAATGAATAAAATCAAAAGAATAAGTTTGGCGGCGTGTTGGGGAAGCTTTCCTGTGTGACCCAATGCCTTCAGGAAAACATATTTAGGGTCAGATAATAAAATGGCTATTTAAGATACCAATTTATTTTCAAGACATATTTTTTATCAATAGGAATTTATCTAGAAAACTCCTTGTTATTTAAAATGTGCAAGGTTTACCAGAATTCGATTCAACAAATTATGTGTGATGGTGAAATTGAATAAAAAAATGCGTCTTATGGTATATGCCTGCGTTTGAAAGTGTCATTTTCCAAAAGAACATGAATGAATAATTCTTTTGATATCTAGAGTTGCTTAAATTGGAATATATATATATATATATATTATTACAATAAAAAGCATTTAAATGCAATTGTTTGGCAAAAACATGAACAAAAAATGACACATTTTCAAAACACATTCTCCTTTTATGGAAAATCCTTCTATAACTGTGATGGGGCAAAGAACGCCCAGTCAAGGTAGTCAGAAAATTCACTTTAAATCGAGATTCCTTTCCTGTGAGCCGTCAAAGATTCTTTTTGCATTTTTCAGTATTAGAAAAACAGAATTCCTTTATTCCTTAATTAGAAAAACAAAACATCTAAAAGTCTTTCTACAAAGAGATCATTTGCAGAGTATGGAGGACAAAGTCACAAAATTTCAGAATTTTAGGTATCCGACTACTTTTTTTAAAAAAATAAATTTATTTGCAAAACTCCTCATGCTCCACATTGCATAACATGAGGCTTACAGACGTAAGTGGTAACAACATTACAAAACAATAATAATGACAACAAACAAAAAAAAACATAATTAAGAAAGAAAGAAAAACATAATAAGGGGGGAAAAACACAGAAAGGGAAAAAAAACATAAAGAGCCAAAACTAAAATAAAAGAAGGGAGGAAATACACAAATATAAAGAAAGCAAAGTATCTGTAAAATTTTAAAAATCTATACTGTAAACAAATTTTCCTCAAGACATTAAGGCTTTCAGAACAATTGACTAACAAAGACAAAATGGGTGGCCAGGAAATACCTAAGCATTTTAACTCCTTTTTAAAATTTTCTCTTTTACAACAATATAGATTACAATACAACAAGACATGTTCCGCGGTTTCAGCATCCAGACCACAAGAACCGACTACTTGAAACAACTTTCTTTAAAAAAAATGAAGATATGGATATTTTTTGTAGTTTTTAGATTTTTTTAGTACATTTTAAGAAAAATATGATAAAATTAAGAAGAGAAAAAGAAATTATTATCACTAAAATGGGAAAAAATCGGTAAAAATTTACAAAAAAATAACATAAACAGGGCCCATTTTGTACAAAAAGTTTACGGACAGATTTTCAATTCTGATGTGTAGCTATGTTATTCATTTTGAAATGATCTTCAGGATAAGAGATATTTTAATTTTTACAAAAGCCAGAGTACTTTATATTAGTTATGATATGAAATTGCTTAAGAAAACAGTGATTATATTCACATAAGGGACTGTAAATTTTGTAATAAAACAGTGATTGATAAATCTGATAGTTAAAATACTTCTACTGTTATACAGAACATACACATAAAAAATTCAGTCATTTATTTTCAAAACTTTTTGAGCAATCGCTGCCCCGCGTTTGAGTTTTAAAAAAAAAACATATTTCGAGTCAAACGTGTTTTAAAGCATGACATCTTGCTTAAAGAGTAATGACATCTCTTTTTACAAAAACACTTGTAGTTTTTGTTCTAGTAAACGGAAAATCACAAACTTGGTATTTTTATAAAGCTAATAAGATGGTGTATAAAATAAAATCATAAAAAAATTGTCATTTTTTTGGCAAAATTCACAATTTTAGGGTAGTCGGATACCTTAAGAAAACAAAGTATCTTTAAATGTTTTTATTAGGAGATCGCCTGCAAAGTTTGGACAAGGTCATTAGAAAATTTCAGGATTTTAAGAAAATTGAGCTTAAATTCAATTTGCTCTGTTATCCTATTACTATTGATATTCATACAGCACCTGAGGAGTTACAGCTTGAAGTTAGTGACTTGCAATCAGATCACTGTGTGAAGGAAGTGTTTTAAGCGATGAAATTGACTTTTACAAATCTTTGGCGGCTGAAAAATTTCCATGTATGAAAAAAATTGCGGGGAAATTGTTCTTAATATTTTGGGACTCGACGTAAATTTGTGAGCAAAGTTTTTCTTGCACGAAGATCAACAAGAGTAAACGTGGATACAAGTCGGCTGATATAAATTTACAGGACGTGATAAGAATTTTTACAGTAAATCTCCCTTTTCATTTGAAAAAAAAATGTGTATAAAGCGATAACATGCATTTATATCATAAAGTTGGATCTATAATGCAGCTATAGTTTATTCGAAATTAGCACAGTAAATAAATTTAATAAAACAACCACTATTTTGTTTAACTTATACAGTTGTCAATAATTACGTCTTAAGCCTAAACTTCGAATAATGGAATAGTCAGGCTTACCTCAATTTACATCGGACTGAGAGGATTTTGAGAGTTCTTTGCTTCATCTAGCTTATTGAAAAATTCATCTTGTTTAAATTATATTATTAATTCATATAAAAGGTTCGAAGAATAAAACCCAGACGTAAATAACGAGCTCAAGAAATCCGTAGGATACAAGTAGCAGCTTTATTGACAACTGAAAATTTCTCGCGATACAAAGAGCGTTGTCACTCAACAGCAACGAAGAAACAGAAATAATTAATTAAAATAATTCAAGTCATGAAAGCTCGGGGCGAGGATAAGCGACAACAGTAATACTTCGATTTACGTTATCCCGACTTACTCGAACCCGGTGTAACGCGATTTTAAAATCTCGTCGATTAGTCTTGCTTAAGAAAAAAAAAATTTTTTTTAAAAGGATAAAATTGGCAATATGATTGGAGTCGTTGATGTTGCCAGGCAAATGAATTTACGGAGTAGATAGCGATGACATTCAAGAACGAGGACTCTTACAATAAGGATGACTATTGAGCTAATAGAAATGCATGAGTAAGAGCAAGACAATGAATAACTTGAGTTTTCAGACCCAGTTCAACCAGAAGATCGAATGACGGTTAGGAATTTGATAGTAGGCTTCATTTTAATTGTGGAAAAAGTTACAAATTTTTGAAAATAAAAATCCCAACGATGAGCGGATTTTTTCAACAAAACAAGGAATAAAAAAATTATTTGCATACTACGAGGAAATATTGTAGGAGAAAGAAATGAATTTGAGCCAGCTGAATACTTTGTTATAGATTTTATGAAACTTTCTACATCAAAATAACTTCGTTTGTGATTCTGTGTATTCGTGTTATCCAAGGTTTTACAAAGCATTTTTTTCTTAGTTATTATTTTCTTTCGTCTCTGGTTGTGGCCGTGGTAGCCTAGTGGTCAAGGCAACGGACTTTCGACCGGCGTGTCATGAGTTCGAGCCTAGTTCAGCTGAAGACCCACCGTGTAGGAGCGCGATGCACGTCAAATTTATCGAGAACTCAAACGTCCTCCCGTTAGTGTGGTGCAGTAGTAAGGAGAGGGGAGTGCTAGTTCAGGTGTCGTCCTCGTCAATTGACCGTGGCTTAAAATTACGAGATCCGTCACCAAAAGCCCTCCTGTAGCTAAACAGTGTGACGTAAATATTCAGTCCCTCGTTCGTCTCCGGCAGCTAAAAATAATTTATATCCCTCCAGTATCTTCCGCTCCCACAAGCCCAAACAAGTTGCTCACCCTTGTTTTATAAGCAGGGGTGGCAAACCCGTGGCCCTCCTTGAATAATTTTGAGGCTCCCGAGATTCAATACAACTATACAGAATGCGAATATTTTGTACAATATTTTTGTTTTTACTACAGTAGAACGTCGTTTATCCGAACGTTTATTATCCGGAGCATCAAATATCCGAACCAAAGTCCGGATATGTTTCCGAACAGTGCAATGCTCACCATTTGTTTCCTGTGAAGCCAAAAGTAACGGGAAAACCCAAGGTGAGGGATATTTGGGGAATTTCAGTTGTCTGATGTAGTAAACATCTGCGCGGAGTGTTAAGTCAGTTTGTTTCTAAGAGAGGGGTGTATACGTGCTCTTTTGTTGAGTTTTGTTGATGTAGAAACCTGGATGGTATGCGATGCAGATGACTGTGGATTTCAAATGCTAAATGATGACGAGATTGTGACTTCCGTGCAAGAAGAATCCAGTCCTGTCGACGATGAAACGGCTGAAGACGAGGACAACAACAACGAAAGTAGCAAATGCTGAGGCGTTTTCTGCGTTAGAGACAGCTATGGAGTGGTACGAACATCAATCATAGTGCTGTGTTACTCAACTACTGCTGCTGAGGAGAATCGGAGACCTTGCAGAGGAAAAACGAAGTTGTACAGGTATTGAGGTATGGAACATTTTACAGAGCACTCGATCTCTGTCGAGATCACAATCTCTTATCAGGAATTATTGATTGTACAGTGAAAAATAAGTGATTATTTTCCACAATCAAGGTAAAATTGCTACATTTTTGCACCTATTTGGCTTTTGTCTTCAAGCACGTTTCCCGCATGGGATGATTTTCAATATTTGTATAGTGTCCAATATCATATACTGCATGGATCGCATTCGGTTTTCGGTTATCCGAACAATCGCGTATCCGAACGGTATTCGGTCCCAATTGATTCGGATAAACGACGCTCTACCTGCCGGGGTGGGCATTATGTTGATAGCGATCGACCGGTGAACCACCAAGACATTTTGGGGTGACCGCCTAAAATTTTTTTTACCAGTTAATAATTATAAACGGAAAATTCAAAATTGGCGGATAGTACGCAGACTAAGCCTTCTACTGACTATAACTCCGAAAACTAACTTACGATAAAAATATTTTATTTCTTTAATGTATTTTGAATTGTTTCATAATAAATGTATCGTTTGAGATAATTACATTTCGGGCTATTATTATTAAGTTTGTATCGCGTTTTGCTTTAAACGCGGTTTTAAAAGAGTGGTTTTTTATTTTAGTTCTGTAGGGTAAGTAAAAAAATATTCCGTACTTATTATTAAGTTGTAATACTAACCTCTTTACCTTACCTCATCACACCTACGACATTGGGTAGTAGTGTACATAAGAATTTTTAATGGAAAGGGCGTCGAGGGTTGAAGGTCTACCATTCTCGTATTATCAGAGGCGGATTAAAGTAGTTCGAGGCCCCTGGCGGTAAAAGGTTTGAGGCCCATGGGCTTAAGAGTTCAAAAACTAAGAGTTGAAAACTAAAACAGTGAAAAGAGTCGCTTACTTTAAATTCTCAAAATAAAATGTATTGCTACAATAAAACTCATCGGCTAAAGAAAAATTTAACTGCATATAAAAAAATTTAAAACCTTAATTAAGAGCTTACAGTTTTGCTATACAGTTTGATTTCTCCTTTGGCAAATTCATATCAATTATTTTTACCATATCAATTTTGTCCAAAACATTTTATTCTGTATATAATATGGCCATGTTGTTCAATTTGTCTTTTCTCCCATAGTATTTCTTAAATTATTTTTAATACTTTTTAAAACTAAAAAAGATCATTCACCTGATTTATTCGATATCGTTATTGTTAAAAATATTTTCAAAAGTTTTTCTACATTAGGATTTCTCTTGTATCTCGATAAATTTCTAGCAGGGTTTCCATTGTATCTTTGTTTTCTTTTCATTTCTTGTTCCAAGGTGGTGTGGTTGGTTTGTCACTGGCCTTTGCACTCATCAAGCTTGGGGCCCCTACCAGCGATGGGGGCCCCTGGCGGCCGCCAGGTCCGACACCCGCTTAATCCACCACTGCGTATCATACCCCAATACGCAGCCAAACATATTTTTTTTTTATTGTCGGGAACAAAAAACAGCAGAAAAACTAATATCAAATACTTTTAATTACATTTTAAGTACTATATACATGGGACTATAATGAATCGGAAGAAAATGAAGGGTTATGAGAGGGAGAGTCCGGACTCGTGGACCCCTCTCCCGCTTTGCGTGCTCACTGACACTGTGGGCACCGCAACTCCTTGAAAATATCAGAAGTAGACCGCACCCTGGAAAAGTCTGCCCACCCCTGCTCTATTGTATAGTGTTTTGTAGCAAATAAATCCCATAACTGTTTCTATTTTATCACGTTGCCTCTGTTTTAATCCAATAAATGTTTGTAATGGGTTCAAATCTAATATAAAGATATATATTTTTATAAGCGTCCCGCGGGATTATAATGTTTTTCCGAAATGGCCCGCAAGGCCATTTGGCTTGGCCACCCTGTTCTATAATAATAATATTTTGTTTATAGACAACTAGAACTTCTCTACAGAGCCTGGATTATGATCCCAAAATTCGAGAATGAAGAATCATTCAACTGTTAACATTTGGCACCAAAATAACCCCAAAATAACAAGAAGTAAGTAAGAAAAAAAACCCATCCTTTTAAGTAACAAAAAGAAAAACCATTAAGGAGAGTGAATTACACAAAAAGAAGACATCCATCACAACAACAAAGTACAATAAACTAAAAGGCAAGATGGCCCAATCAACCAATCCAGCATTGACATATACGGCTCTAATCTTCACTGTCGTAAAAAAAAAGATAAGGGTGGAAAAACCTGGGAGAGGGAATGTTTGGGGCGCTGTAAAAAAGTGGTTTTAGCAACGGCCACCGAGGCAAATCATTAAGATGTCAAGCTAGATGGTTGATTGAGGTAGAAAACTCTTTACCTCTTTCCTTGACTTCCTCAGAGAAGCTTTGACATGAAATTATCACTTTTCGCTTGTGGTAAAGAACTGGAAGAGACAAGAGGAATAGGAACAAATGCGACCGTTTGTCCTGTGGTCTACTATCTAAAAAAAGGGTGTAATTTTCTAAAGGTTTTTTTTTTTTCGTTTCTAAATACCGCTTTCATTTTTTTTTTCTGTATTTACTGTGACAAAAACTAAATTGGCTTCTTTGGGAAGAAGTAAAAAAAAGGGGAGAAGGTTCTTTTTGAAGTACGACAAAAATTTCTCCCCCCCCCCTTTCCTTGCGCGTGATTTGGAAAAAAGATAAATGCTCAAAGAGCATCTTTTTTTGTAAATTCGATAAAAAAATTTTTGTTTGCAATGCACTCTATTTCACCCTATTTCTGTAAAATGAACTTATTCAAAGTTTATGAGGATTTTAAAAGAGAGGAAGAGTAAAATGCAAAATTATAAGTAAAAAAAAAAAAAAGACATTGAATTATATACGATTTACTTGTAAGAATTTCTATCTTTTTGATATTTACCAGAATTAAAATAAAAACGATTTCTTTTCATTCTAAAAACAAATAGAAGAATCGAGTAATACATTGCAGTAGGACGTCGTTTATCCGAACGTTTATTATCCGGAGCTTCAAATATCCGAACCAAAGTCCGGATACATTTTCGAACAGTGCAATGCTCAACAGTTGTTTTGTGTGAGGCCAAAAGTGACAGGAAATCCCAACGTGAGAGATATTTGGGGAATTGGTAAACATCTGCGCGGAGTATTAGGCCAGTTTGTTTCCAAGTGAGGGGGTTATACGGGTTTTTTTGTTGAGTTTTGTTGATGTAGAAGCCTGGATGGCATATGATGCAGAAAACTGTGGATTTCAAATGCTAAATAATGACGAGATAGTGATTTCCATGCAAGAAGAATCCGACCTGTCGACGATGAAACGGATGAAGACGAGGACAACAACAACAACGAAAGTACAAATGCTGACGCTTTTTTCTGCGTTAGAGACAGCTATGGAGTGGTACGAACAACAATCACAGTGCTATCTTACTCAACTACTGCTGCTGAAGAGAATCAGATACTTTGTAGTAAAAAAACGAAGGTGTACAATGGTACAGCGAAAAATGAGTCATTATTTTCCCCAATTAAGGTGAAATTGCGACGTTTTGCACCTATTTTCCTTTTTCTTCAAGCACGTTTTCGCATGTGATGATTTTCAATATTCGTATAGTGTCCAGCATCATATTCTGCGTGGATCCCATTCGGTTTTCGGTTATCCGAACAATCGGGTATCTGAACGGTGTCCGGTCCCATTTGATTCGGATAAACGACGTTATACTGTACTTATTGGCAGTGGATTGGAATCCCGGTTTTTCGGAAAACGTTCGCATAAAATACTGTGGGCCGTTTCAAGATATATCTAATGACCGTGGTAAGTTAGTGGTCATGGTCGCAGACCAGTGCAGGTTTATCCATTGGGCGCTTGGGAGGGGGGCGCTGAGGAGCCCGGATAAACCGGACTTAACTAGATTTTCTGGTTTTAACTATCGATTCGCCTGTGCCAACAGGCAGAGACATATTAAGACTTTTTGAGGCCCTGGGCCCAGAGAAATCTTAAGATTTTTGAGGAACTGGGCCCCATTCAAAAACAGGCCTTACCTTTGATCTTTAAAGGTAGACAGTATATATAACATGAATAAGTCAAATACTCGTACAAAAGGTAATTTGGAACAAGTAAATATGCACGACCCACAATCTGACACACCTAGGCACAAACCTGCTTGACCGAAGGCCACATTTCGAGTAAATGAGAATAATTGTTTATGATATTAGGTCAAAGCCTAGACATGGACAACGGTCATCACAAAAAAATGCAGACTTACCACTTTTGATAGTTGACATGCAGTTTAAATTCCCCGTTTTCGCAGGATATGCATGGGAATGATATTTGACCATTAAAATTATCGGGATCATGATCTTTTTAAGACTGAGTCAGGAACGAAACAAGGCCCATACCGAGGGCAATGTCCTGGGCCCAGTTGGTCCTGCCTTAAAACGTCCCTGTCAAGAAGCCATTTAGATCTGTGCCCAAGGCCCGAAATGAGCTTAAATCGGCACTGTCATGGATTCTGGGCCTGCGTGTCATGTGTCTGATCCCTGGTGACACTGCAGACCCTCCGAGAAGAGAAACTGATGCCCATTAAGTGTATCGTCTCTCAAAATCCTCCCATTGGCATGGTGTGAAAGTTTCGGGATGGGTAGCAACTCAGATGTAGTACTCGTCACTTGACCGTGGTTCAAAATTACGAGGTTCGTCGCCAAAAGCCCTCTTGTTACAACAAGGTGTGTTACAACACGGTGTCCATCACCGTGTGTTTTTGATGAATTGATCCTTTAATATCACATTTGGGATTAACATGAGGGATATTTGTAATGGACTTCGTAATTTTGCATCAGTGTGAGAACGAGGACTACACACGCGAGCAAGATTCTTTCGTATTCAAATCCGAAAGGATTACTCAAATTTTTAATGTGAATTGTCTACTCATTTAATCCGGTGTTTTAATAATGAAGTTGCTGATTTAAAATCCGCAAAGATACGAATACACGCAGCTCCAGCCCTGGTGTCATTCTCGTCATTTAACCGTGATACAAAATTGTGAAGTTAGCCGCGAGAAATCCTCGTGTTGTCCTTCAGCGGTGGTCTTCAAACTGTGTTCCATTGAACCTTGGGGTTTCACGAATCACGATGAAAAATTGAAAAGAAAATTATAAATGAATATCAAAATGAACTCACATTGTCTATGACAGGGATGGTGAACCAGTGGCACGCGACATAATAATCTGGGCAAGCCACCGATCAAAATAGAGTTTGCATTTTAGTCCAAAATAACGAAGTTCATTATGGCGTAATCCTCATAGGGGATCTCATTCACGCTTTTGACGCAAAACTGCATGTTTTCATAAACGATATTATTACAAGAAACTAGAATTACAGTAGAACGTCATTTATCCAAATCAATTGGGACAGAACACCGTTCGGATACGCGACTGTTCGGATAACCGAAAAACTGAATGCGATCCACACAGTATATGAAACCGGACACTGTACGAATATTGAAAATCATCCTATGCGGGAAACGTGCTTGAAGAAAAAGCAAAATAGGTGCAAAATGTCGCAATTTTACATTTATTGTGGAAAATAATCACTTATTTTTCGCTGTACATCTTTTTTTCGCTGCAAGGTGCAAAAAAAAAAAAAAAAAAAACAAAATGGTCTGGGGGGTATTTGACGCTCCGGATAATAAACGTTCGGTTAAACGACGTTCTACTGTACTTTCCAAACTTAAAAAAAAATATCAAAGATTTAGATATGCATAAAAAACCAGATCAAGAAAAAGTTGTAGAAGAATTTATTTCCGTAATAGTTTCTTCAATAAAGGAGTTTTCAGTAAGATGTTTCTCAGTTTAAATAATTAACGGAAATGCTCAAGTTTATTATGTACCCTGATGTGTGTGTGTTTGTGAATTTATTTGATAAACTAAACTTGCCTCAGTTGTACTGGTAGGAAATTGAAGAATGTCATATGCAACTGATTGATTTTAAGTATTGTTATATATGGATTGAAAAATTTACTGAAACAAGGAAAAAGTTAGAATTGATATACAGTAAAAATGCCAGTAATGAAAGTTTGGAAACGTGGAATTCAATTCCAGACACATTTAAGGTATCCGAACACGTTTGCAGCAACTTTTTAACAAAATTGTTAAAAAGTTGCTACTAAAACATTATAAATGCTCTTTTAGTACTCAATACCAATAAATATTACTATTAAACTATCAAAATTTAAAATAAATTACCTGAATTTTACAAAAATCACAATTATAAGTGAAATTTTAGCAATATTTTTGAAAAACTTGAAAGCAGTTACTGAAAAAAGTAATAAGCATATATTAGTAAAAGTATTACTAAAACAAATTAGATGCATTTATCTAGAAAATGTACTAAAATTTTAATTTTTTATTAAAATTTGAAAATTTTAGAGCTTATTGAGTAAACATTATCAGAAATGTTACATTTTTTATGAGACCATTATCTAAATAACAAGCCATAACTCAAAAAGTATTCATACAATAAGAAATATTTTAGTACATTCTCTAGAAAATAACATAAATATCAGGTTCAAAAATTTTATAGAAATACATTCGTAAAATTTTGAGCTATCAGACTCGCCTGACAGATTATGAGCAATTTATATAAATGCCCACTTCTGGTAGATCAAAACCCCACTTCCGGTTTTTCTAAATTTATAAAATTGATTGTAACTTGGCCTCTAGGTAGTGTAGAAACAAAACAAAGTATGTTTCGTAAAGTCAAAAGATAACTCTATTCAATAAAATAAGTATTTGGTCATTTTCAACGTGTTCGGATACCTTAACTGTTTGAAGAAGCTGACTTGTGCTGTTATAATCACATTTTCATCTACCTACGCCTGTGAAACTTATGCCAGCGAGTTATTATTTTCAGAGATAAACAACGTTAAGAACTCGCTTAGAAACCGTTTTAAGGATGACTCCAATTCAGTATGCTTTTTACTAAGGTAACATTTTGCATTCCTATTATAAGCTATTTGCCATCTAATCTGCAACATCGTCACACACTAATGTTACCTTATAATTTGAATTACACGTATAACTAAAACATGCACTACTATATAGTCCCCTCAGGGGGCTCACCTTCTTTAGGTGAGTACGGGTGTCACAATCCCGAGGTGCCCTAGTGATCTTTTCCTTTTCCCACGGGGTTTACTGTCTTTGGTAAACGCGGGCTTCACGAACCCGGGGTACCCTAGTGATCCTTCTCTATTTTCGACCCTCTTTCTTGTCATTCAATTCATTCTTTCTTTCTCTCTTCCCGTCTAGACCACAGATATTAAAACAAATGTTTGGCGCAGTATAGCCGAAATTGGCTCTTGCGCCAATAAACCCCAAAATAAATCACTCACTCACTACTATATAGTACAAAGTGTATTTTCTTCGTGGTGAATGATGAATTTTTATATTTAGTTTTTATTATTTTCTCAATAATCACAAGTGAAAATTATTTGACGGCACGTCCTAGGGTTTGCAGCCCCGGGATCCCGGTGGTTTTTTCAAATCCGGGATTAAAATAACTAATCCCGGGATTTAATTTTTTTTGTCTGAATTACAATATAAATTTTTTTTTCAAAATATTGTGAATCTGGTATTACATTTAATGTAGCTTATTTACTTTTTTTGTACTGTATGCGTTTAATGTTAGTTTTCTTACGTGTTGAACCTTGAAGGGTTCGAGGTGGGTGTCTATGTTAAACCGTGAAATTTGATATGTTTCCTCTAATTTTCTTCTATAACTTTCTCCCCATCTCGAGTGGGGTCAGAAAACGAACATTTCTCCCACCTTCAGGATGTCCGGTTTTGGCTAACTTGGACAGAAGCGATCAGAATTTTTGGAAGATATCTAGTAGGGTTTTCAGCCTCGGGATCCCGGTGTTTTTTCCAATCCTGAAATCCAGGGATTAAAATAACTAATTCCGGGATTTAATTTTTGTCTGAAGTATATTTAAAAAATTTTGCTCATAAATATTTTCTAAGAATTTAATTTTTCAAAAATTGATATTTTGTTTATGAAATATGCACGTAGAATTCTTTTGTGCAATTGTAAGTGCTATAGGTAAAAAAAAATAGTATATGCACAGCTCTCATTTCTCGTATGGGAGAACGTCGCACAGATCTAAGTGGCTCACTGCAATGCTTACACAATAATATAAGCAACATCTCAAAATAGATTTTGTCACAGTTCCTTATTCAATTAAATGACGTTAATTAATAGCGGACCTGCTTGGAAGACTTAAAACACTTCAAATCCCATTTCATTACTCACAGCCCATGCAACTGGATCTTCTATTTCAAATGAGGTAACACTTGAAATTGATTCGCATTCTAATTCAATAACTGGATCAATTTATATGCAAAAACCATTAAGTGAAGTAGAAGAACTAAATAAAGTTATCAAAGAGGTGTATGCACTAATGCAGTCTATTAGATTTGAGACACTCTCATCAAAAACTCAAAAAGAAATGTCTCTTTTTTTTAAAATGGTGAGAGACGTGGTGACTAACTAAAAGGAACATACTCCTATTTAATGACGGTAATACCTACTAGTAAAGCATCCGAACGTGCATTTTCTTCGGCAGGACAATTTGTAACAAAAATAAGAAGTCGTTTCAACCATGAAACGCTGGACGAGCTGTGTTTTTATAAGCTTACTAGCCGTTACCCTCCGCTTCGCTGGGTATTTCATGATGTTTTATAAATATATTGTTTATATTCTGACAGACAAAAATTTTTAAATTGGTTTTTTGTTATGAGTACCGTATATACTTTTAGTGCATTAAGTAAAAGCTGCTAATTTGAAATTACAATCAGACACTTCATTTTATTTATTTGTATAGATATAGATTGGATTATAATAACTATTGTTTAAATGTGACTAAAATGTAAATAAAAAAAAGGATTAAAACTAACGTAAAACTTATCAATTTTTTGTTTCTTGCATTGCTTTTTACTTATGAAGCCTTGATTTATTATTTTTAAAGTGCATCGAAACAGCCGATGCTCTACTTAACTGAACAGTGAGATAACTATCATAAAAAAAAAAATTATGGCACGTGTCAGCGTATTATCATGTGCGCGTAACACTGTTATGTCTCATGAAGAGCATCGGTCGCCAGTAACCAAAACAAAGACTCTATTAGCTCAGCTTGGCGTTCAATTTGGCGTTCATCTTGGCATTCAGTTTCACGTTCACCCGTATAATTTCCGTTCCCGTAAGAATACGGGAATAAAATATAGCCTATGTTACTCCCCGTTAATGTAGCTTTCCATTAGTGAAAGAATTTTTAAAATCGCACCAGTCGTTTCCGAGATTAGCCGGAACAAACAGACAGACAGACAGACAGACAGACAGACAGACAGACAGACAGACAAAAATTTTAAAAATTGGTTTTTTGTTATGAGTACCGTATATACTTTTAGTGCATTAAGTAAAAAACTGCTAATTTGAAATTACAAACAGACACTTCAATTTTATTTATTTGTATAGATTTACAGAAACACAAGAAATGAAGAAATACTTTTTTTTTTAGATTTCATTTGGAACTATTTTTATTTGCTTTTTATGATGAATTAATTTTTTTATTTGTTTCATTAAAATAATATTAAATCAATTTTTAATTATATTTTTAGTTTTATTACGCAATTTCAACTGTGCAAACGTGTAAGTATTTTTAATAAATAGTCCAATCCTAATTCCGGGACCGATCCCGGGATTTAGATAATGTAATCCCGAAATTTCGGGATTGAAAATATTACACGGGACTGCAAACCCTAGGCACGTCTATACCTCATTAAACATTTCTTTTTCATTTGTGGAAAAATAAAATAACTTATTGATGTATCAATAGATTCGAAGTTAAAATCTAAATTTTAGCAAGAACATCTCCTAAATTTTAGGTTGAAAGTTCACGCAGAATACTCAGGATTTCTCATGCAGCTATAAACAATTTAATACCAATCAGAGCAATGCATTTGTTTGAAAAATATTTTTTTTAACGTCAGTATCTATAAAAACAAAATATAGAAACAAAATGTAGAATATGAAATGAGACTGCTGATATTTTCAGTAAACCGTTTCAGTAGACCGTTTCAGTAGACCGTTTCGACAGTTTATGTAAAAAATGCGAGAACATATCCCAGTTACTCGATCAAAACGGTGACGCTTGGTTGATAGGTGACACTTGGATCACAAATTGATATTAATAATGAGTTAATTATGTAAAAATTGCATTAAAGTTTTTAATAACAAATACAATACTTTTTTTTACTTATCTTTGCATTAAGTACCCATAACATGTTGATCTAATTTAAATATTATTTTAAGATATATTCTTTTAAGTATGTGGAATGAGGCTCTCTGAAAATACCTTCTAGTTCTCCAGGGGCATCTTAAGGCCCTGGGCCCGTACACAAACATAGACCCCACCTAAGACCCATAAAAGTTGTTGTTGTATCTCATGCCACCGGATCTCGACTGCGTCAGATCCAGGCCCACGAAATTCAGCATGGCAAGAGGCTAGATGTACGCCTGTCGTTTGCCGTAGCCTTGAGCACACAGTACGATTTAATTTGGTCGTTCTCCGTGGAGTATAAAACAGGCAACCAAGGCTTGTTTGAGTGTGCTGAATCGTTTACAAAGGAAGGGCTGAGGTAGACATGCTATTACACCGTTTTCGAAGACAATATGAGTAGCTGTCGCAGTTTGAGAGGAGGAGAATCATCGGCATGATGGAAGCTGGGTGGTCAGCTTCACGAGTAGCTCTTCAATTAGGCTGCTCGATTGTGTTGGGACCAGTGGATCCGAGAGATGACATTTACACGAAGACCAGGCTCACAGACAGACAAGTCGTCGAGAAAACCGCCACATCGTAAAAAATGCACGCGTACGGCAACCAATTCATCGCCGCCATCCAGGCACAGGTAGCACTTCACTAGGGGCCCTCTGTCTTTCGAACCTACAAGGCGCCTGGCTGAAGGATATTTGGGATCGCGGCGACCATTAGTGTGCTGCCTTTGACGCCTACCCATCGACGCCTCCGTTTGGAGTGGTGCGCGTACGAGGAACTGGACTGCAGCGGATGGACCAGGTCGTCTTTAGCGACGAATCCTGATTCAATCTCAGCAGTGATGGCATCGTGTTCGTGTGTGGAGACCCGTGGTGTACGTCTCAATCTGCTTTGCTATACAGCGACACACCGCTCTCACAGAAGGTGTGATGGTATGGGGTACCACTGGCTACAATACACGGTCACCCCTGGTATTGATCCGTGGCACCATGACAGCCCAGCGGTATGTCCATGATATCCTGCAACCACATGTGTTGCCACTCATGCAACGACTCCCACGAGTCATTTTTCAGCAAGGCAAAGCTCGGCCTCACACGGCAAGGGTGTCTCAAGACTGTCTCCGCACTGTTACTACCCTTCCTTGGCCTGCACGATCCCTTGGTTTGTCTCCAATCGAGCATAGCTGGTACCATTTGGAATGACGAGTTGGTCATCCCACGAGTTTGAACGAACTAGAGGCAAGGTTACAGTAAATATGGAACGAAATGTCTCACGACATCATACAGAACTTGTATGCCTCAATGCCCGATCGTATCGCATCGTGCATTCGCGCTGGAGGGGGTTCAACAGGGTATCAAATCCTCCGTTCTTTTGCCTTTTTCTCTGAAATAAATGATCCTTTTTCTTTGATTTTCTAATCATTTACTTAAATCAAAGTAGTCATTTCGTATGTAAAATTTCGTTCCATTTTGAAGACTCTTTCTTGGTGCGTTAATTGTTTTATCCATGAGTGTACATCTGTATAATAATTATAATTATTTAATAAAAAAGTAACTAAAATAAAAAAAAATTTTATTGATCTAAGTAGGAATTGACTCAAATTTTTTTTAAAATTACTTGTTTATAATATAGCCTCTTAAGAGTTAAAATCGTTCTTTATAAAACCTAAGATAGAACAAATAAATTTTTTTTAGCATTGTAAATTTTTATAAAGAAAAATAAATTACATTTCACAGAAAGTATGGCCAGAACATCTCATCGCAATCGCCTGCGTGGACCTTCGACAAATCCAACAGAAACTAATTTTAGCAGAATGTATACAGATATCGCTAATTTTCTCCCATGCATATTGAATGATTTTATCAGTGTCGAAATCGCTACATGAAATTAAGCTACAGATTCAATGGACATTGAAGGAGTTATACTAAATATTAAATGTAATGAATATTTTAATATCTTCAGACGTAAGCACTAGAAAATTAATATGCAGGGACATCTATATACGTCTAATCATGGGAGATATTGCATGTATCTTTAAGTTTAACCAATTTCGGCAAAAGGGCATTGTCCTGTAAAAACCTGTTGATGTTGCGATGAAGATAATTTCTTAAGGTAGCAACATAGTAGATTTTAACAAAATAAATATTTAAAGAAATCGAAAGAGTTGAATTCACAACGTAACTAAACACAAACATTAACAACCCATTGTTAACACTAACAAAAAAACCGCTATTCGAAAAACTGGTTAAAAAGTGTTGACATTCTGTAGTAGTTAAATTACAAAAAAAGGGTGGTTGCCATAGACCTGTATGAACGTGAGCAAAACGAGACAGGTCATAATTAACGAATATTCTTTCGAAATTTTAATTAAAATTTTATTTAAATAAATGGTGTTTCAAATTTCAGGGTTTTTAGGCCAAGGAGAATCAACCGCCATCAAATCAAGAAGAAAAGTATTGCTTTAAAACTTTTTTTCTCATTCCGAAGTTTATTTCGATAGTTATTTAAATAATCTTATACTATATTCAAAAACAGTTATTTTGCAACGGATATTTTACCTCAAAAAGAACAGTTTATATAACCAAATATATTATATATATGTAAATCTTGTCATCTCTCTTTCTGATATCATGTGGAACTTATGTATTATACCATTAATTAATATCGCCAAATCAAAAAACGACACCAAATGTCGTGGTATGCAGATAATTGTGAAAATTCTTGCTCGTACATGTTCAAACGCAACAATTGTAACAGGTCTATTCGTGTTCCTCTTACTAATTCTCTCGGTGGAAACTACCTGTTTAAATATTGTTCTATTGAAAACTTTCTTCCGAAGAAGAAGAAGATGCGGTTTATATAAATCATGTCGTATATTTAAGCATTAACTTTTAGGTTCGAGAAGAGAGAGAGGTTAGGAAGTAGATGATAAAAGTTAGTGATTATATAACGTAAAGAAGACGAGAATTGAGACGTAAAGCTAGACGAGAGTAACTCGTCGATTAATTAATTAACATAAAATTGATAATTGATGGTTCAGTCAATAAGATATTTGAATTAGATCAAATCTACCAGATGTTGATTATAGGAGAAAGGAATTAAGATTATTTAGAAGTAGATTACGAAACGTTCAAAAGTAAGTGATTCTACTCATAAATAAATATTAAATATTTCGTCTATCTCGCCTTTGCCTTCGATACTTTAATATAAGTGCATTTCCTACCCTGGTTTGTAAGACTTATTAAAGGACTTTTTATTTATTTCTTTTTGATTATGGCTGGTATTCATTCTTACTCCCAATTCCGCACATTTTCGCGCATGCTCATTTCGCATGTTCTAAAGTGACAACATTTTCTTATGGGTTGCGTCTCATCCCCGTGTAGATTCAAACACAATATTCTTTTTTAATCCCACCTGTTCGAAAAGAAAAACGTTATTTAAAATTTTTAATATTCCTCTCTTATTTCTGGTGTAAAAAAATGTTTAATATTCGGGATCTATTTTCTATGAAAGAGAACACAGATGAATATTTCCGTAAATATTACCTAATACGTGTAAGCACCCGAAAAACAATTAGGTTTAGCACAAGACGGCGAAACAAAAAACATCACGGATCTACACAACATTTAGATTCGAACTTATTCGAATTTACGTATGAAGATACAACTGATGCTGTTTCGAAAGCAATTACGGCGTTTTGGCAGCCTGAATAATGTTGTTATATAT
>BMAO01036252.1:53170-68953 GCA_019973975.1 Trichonephila clavata
TTTGTATGTATACTTAGAGATAAGTATACAGATATACTTAAGAAGAATCGAATTTTTTTTTCATTGTAAGAGCAGTGCGCGCCTAGGGGAAGGGGTGGGAGTTCTCGGATCCACCCCCCATAGCCCCTGAGTTTTTTTCTTCGATTGATTATCCTATGTATATAGTATGTATAAAGGGTATAGCATGCAAATTTAATTAATAATAATTAGTTTTATTAATTAATACTAATTATTTATTCAATAATTATTATTTTGCTGTTTTTTGTTCCCGAAAATTGACAAAATCAAAAGAATATGTTAGGAACGAATTTTTTTTCATTGTAAGAGCAGTGGCGCACCCAAAGGGAGGGGGCGGCGGTTCTCGGGTCTACCCCCATAGCCCTGAGTTTTTTTTTCCGATTGATTATCCTATGTATAGTAGTGTACAAAGTGTATAGCATGTAAAATTTAATTAAGTATTTGTTATTAATAATTAGTTTTATTAATTAATACTAATTATTTATTCAATAATTATTATTTTACTGTTTTTTGTTCTCGAAAATTGACAAAATCAAAAGAATATGTTAGGAACGAATTTTTTTCATTGTAAGAGCAGTGGCGCACCCAAAGGGAGGGGGCGGCGGTTCTCGGGTCTACCCCCCATAGCCCTGAGTTTTTTTTTCGTCGATTGATTATCCTATGTATATAGTATGTACAAAGTGTATAGCATGTAAAATTTAATTAAGTATTTTTTATTAATAATTAGTTTTATTAATTAATACTAATTATTTATTCAATAATTATTATTTTACTGTTTTTTGTTCTCGAAAATTGACAAAATCAAAAGAATATGTTAGGCGGCGTATTGGAGCACATGATATGAGAATGGTGGACATCCGACCCTGGATCCCCCCCCCTCCAACTTTAAAAATTCCTATATACGCTACTGTGTAAGAGAAGTAATTTTTATATTATTTTCGAAACTGGAAAGAGATCTCCATGGTTACCTGGAAGAACTAAACTGATATGAAAGCCGTTTTACCGTCAACACATTACTGGAATCATTTAATTTATCGTCTTCAATTAACGTTGAAAGAATTTAATTATAGTAAATGCTAACGTCGATGACGAAAATCCTATTAGGAAGCTGCTTCGAATTAATTAATTCAGAGTTAATGATAGCAATTAATTTTGAAACATGAATGTTAAATGGTTTTCCGAGTATTCGCTCAGATATTAAAAATATATCATCAGTTCTGCAATATTTTAGAAAATTAATGCACATACGTCGGGGAGCATTGGTTATAAAAATATGCGTAGTTCCAGAAATATTATCTTTATGCTTCTGCGATTATGGATGAGTGTTTATTACGTTACTCTGTAAAGCAACGCGAAGGTTTCTGGTTGTAATTTTAACCAAGGTTATGTGACGAGGACGACATCTAAGCAGAGGCGGATTAAGGTAGTTGGAGGCCCTTGGTGGTAAAAGGTTTGAGGCCCATGAGCTTAAGAGTCGAAAAACTAAAATAGTGAAAAGAGTCAATTACTTTAAATTCTCAAAAAAAATGTATTGCAAGAAAAACTCATTGGCTAAAGAAAAATCTTAACTGAAGAAAAAATTAAAAACCTTACTTAAGAGCTTACAGTTTTGCAATACAATTTGATTTCCTATGGCAAATTCATCAATTATTTTCACCATATCTACTTTGTCCAAAATTTCATTCTGTATATAATATGGCCATGTTGTTCACTTTCTCTTTTCTCCCATAGTACTTCTTAAATTATTTTTAACACGTTTTAATACAAAAAAGATCATTCACCTGATGCATTCGATATCGGTATTGTTAAAAATATTTTCAAAAGTTATTCTACATTAGAATTTTTTTTACATCTCGATAAATTTTTAGAGGGGTTTTGATTGTATGTTTGTTTTCTTTTCATTTCTTGTTCCAAGGTGGCGTAGTTCGTTTGTCACTGACCTTAACACTCATCAAGCTTGGGGCCCCTACCAGCACTGGCGACCACCAGGTCCGACACCCGCCTAATCCGCCACTGCATCTGAGCTGTATCCCCCCCCCCTTTTTATGTGTAACATCTTTCCTCTCGATTGCTGGAGATTTGTGGGAGTGATTTCGACAAAAGGGACGGAAATGCGTAACAAGGAGTTGGGAAGCACGCGCTATTCAGTGAAGTTCTGTTTTTCTCCCTCATTCGGGAGGGGCTCCACCCCTTCCCCCACCCCCTGCGGTCTAGGCTGTGGATCTTTGTTTCCTCACTTTAGGATCAGAGAAGAAGCTAAGTCCTTTAGGCAGAGTCGTGGTTAGACAATGACGAACGTATTTCGATACCTGACTTCGATTGCTGCGTACAATTTAAACGACCGGGCCACAGAGCAGCTAGTGTTGCAATTTATTGTAAACAGAACAACTCACATGTTGTGGCTCGACATATGGATATTACTTACCGTCAAACAAGTGGACTGGGTATTGTTATTCAAGATATTTGGGACATATGTGCGGCAAAATGCTTATTTGAAAATGGAAAAACAGTGATTTCGGTGGTCGTATATATTTTTTCCGAATCAAATGGCTCAAAAAATTAAATATTTCCTGCATTTTAACCATATTACCAAAGGTGGTTCTGCTCTTTTTTTTTTTTTTTTAAAAAAAAAACTCACGTCGCTTCCCATGATTTTTGAGTAGTGATTTTAAAAGTTAACTTCAGTTTGCTAGAAGCCGAGCCACTCATAGCTTTTTTGAATGATGAACTCAAGCTGCGAAATGAACACAAATCGAAATGTTTCTTCTACTAACAGCGGTACTGTTATTGACGCTATTTTTCAATGGTTTTTAAATACTTTGAAAACACAAGTATATGTGTCATATTTTAGTTATCATAAATTATCATTACCGCTCTTCCCCAAATTGAACACGAATAATTATTTTGATAAAAAATTGCATTACTCCTTGTGTTAATTAAATAAAATTTTCATTAAAGATATAATTATTCCATAGAAAATTATTTCCAATCCTACCCGATTCGTTTTTTCCCCAGGATTTAAGTTGCTATTGCGAATTTACCACGATAACAAGTCAGATGTTACACATCGTATGCGACTACTGTAAGGCTAGTTTTTTTTTTTTTTTATTACCACGCCAAGCAGCGCTAGGATTTTGAGTCCCGGCAGATTTAACGTGCAACAGCCATCTATACGGTGAGTCTTCAGTGATATTGTGACGGATGTCCCCTCACATCCATCAGTGTTTGGGAGCTAGATTGAAGATCATCCGTAGTCAAAACAAATATAATTTATTTTATCCTTTAATAAGTCTCAACAACCCACGCTAGGAAAGGCACCTATGTTTAAGTATTGGAGCAAAAGAGCGAGGTAGACGAGATAATTAATATTTAATTATGAATTGAATCACTTACTTTTGGAACGTTTGGGTAGTCTACGTTTTAAATAATCGTAATTTCTTTCTTAGCTATTCGACTTCTAGTCGATATATTCTAATTCATATATATTTTCATTGACTAAATCGTCAGTGATCAATCTTAAATATTAAGTAATTGATCGGCGAGTCATTCTCGACTGGCTTTTATACAACTTTACGTTAATCACAAACTTCTATCGTTTAACTCCTAACCTCTTTCTCTTTCGAACCTAAAAGTTAATGCTTAATATAAGCCCTGATTAAAATGAACCGCATCTTCTTCGAGATAAAGTTTTTCAGTAGAACAATATTTAAAGAAATAGATTTTCCCCGAGAGAATTAGTAGGAGTCTCGCGAATAGACCCGTTACAATATTAAGGCTCAAACCAGGACACTCCGGGCACAAGTTCGTGACTATAAACCATTAGGCTGCCTAGGTCTTCTCAGTGGCGTAAAGTACACCCCGCAACCCCCCCTCTCCACATTACGGGGGAGCAGGACTCTAGGGGCCCAAAACCTGATGTAATCTATATAAATAAAATAAAATTGAAGTGTCTGTTTGTAATTTCAAATTAGCAGTTTGTTACTAAATGCATTTAAAGGTATTTACGGTACTTATATCAAAAAATCAATTTTTAAAATTTTTGTCTGTCTGTCTGTCTGTCTGTTTGTTCCGGCTAATCTCGGAAACGGCTGGTGCGATTTTAAAAATTCTTTCACTAACGGAAAGCTACATTAACGGGGAGTAACATAGGCTATATTTTATTCACGTATTCTTACGGTAACGGAAACTATACGGGTGAACATGAAACTGAATGCCAAGATGAACGCCAAATTCAACGCCAAGCTGAGCTAATGAAGTCGTTGTTTTGGTTACTGGCGACCGATGCTCTTTCATGAGACATAACACTGTTACGCGCACATGATAATACGCTGACACGTGCCGTTTTTTTTTTTTTTTTTTTTAATGATAGTTTTATCTCACTGTTCAGTTAAGTAGAGCATCGGCTGTTTCGGATGCACTTTTAAAAATAATAAATCAAGGCTTCATAAGCAAAAAGCAATGCAAGAAACAAAAATTGATAAGTTTTACGGTTAGTTGTAATCCTTTTTTTTTTTTTTATTTACATTTTTTAGTCACATTTAAACAACAGTTATTATAATCCCAATCTATATAAATAAATAAAATTGAAGTGTCTGTTTATAATTTCAAATTAGCAGTTTGTTACCAAATGCATTTAAAGCTATATACGGTACTTATGTCAAAAAATCAATTTTTAAAATTTTTGTCTGTCTGTCTGTCTGTCAGGGGGTTACTGGTGCGTACTGACAAAAAAATTCCTTCTTTCGAAATACAAGGATTATAATAATGAAATTTCGTTCACATTTTTCTTTTTTTGAATTGAAATCCGCCAAGAACGGTTATTTTGGAAAACGATTCTCAACAGAATTACGGGGGTATTGATAGTAAAAATTTCGTTTTTTCCCCGTTAGATTTGGCTTGCATGTTTATTTTACAGAGTAGAGATCCACCGAAAATTGGTTTTGCGGGAATCCACCTCATTGTAGTGTTACGAAAATGCAAACATCATTCTATACTTCAATTTCAGAGATTTTTAGAAAATACAAATAAGACGAGTTCTGCCCTTTTTTTTTTATCAAGAGGCGACAGTTACGGGTATAAGTATATTTTTCAATACAATCGAACTCTTAATGATAGGACTTAGATATTAATAGTTGATATATATAACATCATGAAATACCCAGCGAAGCGGGTGGGTAACGGCTAGTCCTTTATAAGATACGACAGGGTGCCAATCCTGACTTTGCAGGGGAGGGGGCTATTATTCTCCGCTACGCCACTGCGTCTTCTTGTACTTATAGGAATGAAAAGGAGAATACACAGGGTGCTCAATAAATAGCCCCAAACTCTGTATAGCCAGATTCCTCATTGAGAATACATGAAAAATACCCAAAGAACTGTACCTGTACGATCCATAGTTTATGTGAGAAAAGTACGGTAAATAATAATTATTGAATGATGGTTCAGGATGGGCTCCGGTGCATTTTTTTGTTCCTGTACATGCTTCTCTGGATATGGCATACTCTAGCCGCTGGATCGAACGCGAGGATCCGGTTCTAGGGCCACCACGATCACCAGATCTCACACTATGAGATTTTCTCCTGTGGAGCAGTCTCAAGGAAGTGTTTTGAGACGAAGTGACAATATGAACGGATTTAGTTGCTTGTCTGCATGCTGCTTGTACTTCGCTGGACACGCGCACCTGTGACATGTGCACTCATGCATTCCACAACGCGTTCAAGCCTGCTTCGATGTGCATGGCGGACACTTTGAACATCTGCCTTCATAAATATTTGCAAATACTGCTGTTGATGTGTGTAATACGGTTGTGATGTCATCCTTTGTTTTTTTGTATTTTTCTCGTAAACTCTGGATCGTAGATAATTTTCTTCATCTTCACGAGTTCTTTCAGAATCTATAAAGTTTATGTTCGTGAGTCCAATGGTTCAAAAGTGGTGTCCGGAGAAATGGTCCTTTTTCTCATGAAATATCCAAAATTTAAAATTTTTTCAAACCTGAATAAAAAAGGCATTTTGTAAGTACTCCAACGAAGAATCTGGTTATGCAGACTATGGCGTAATTTTTGGGACACCCTGTATACTTTTTTCCCCAAATATAAATAAAAACACCTTATATTTAGTGACGTGTACGTGTATATGTTAGCGTTAAAGTGTGAAATCCGTTATTTCATAGAATAACTAGATATTTGAAATAACTAGACATCAGTTAAAGTACATAAAATTATTGAATTGAAAGATTAAACTAGGTATTCAATAAAATAACGAATACTTGATCGTTAAAATATGGAATACAGCACTCGAAAGTTCTTTGAACCAGTTCTAGCTGCTTTAGGAAGGATTTTTTTCCGATTAGGAACTAGAGATGGCCGAATAAAACAATTGTACTCCTGATATCAGTTCTGTATATGTCAACGAGATATTAATTTCTCATTGAAACACTTCCAAATATTGACACAACGCTTCGATCTGTTGCAACAGCTCAAAGTTGCGGTACTGAACAAGGGTTTAAAAAGTGCTCGTGTAAAAAAAAATGTGTAATGGTAAAAAGTGGGCTTGTTTCAAAAATAATCAGTCCAATCCAAAGTGTCATCACAGCAATCCTTGCTCTAATAAATAATGAAAAGTAAAATAAAAAGGTATCTCATAAAATTTAAATTAATATTCTCTTACATCGTTGTTTAAAAAAGTTTACACAATGTTTCAAGAAGCAACAGGTTTTCTTCGCGAGCCTGTATTTTTGTTGATAATATTTAAATATTATCTATTTTTGCAAATCACACCCCCCTCCCTTTCTGTTTAACTAACGTTAGCAATATGAGCAATAATAAATAATTCTAACTGCTTTCCCTTATTATTTATTAATTATTCCTCCGCAAAAGAGACAAAATGCATTTTCGAGAGATTTTAACTATTTATGATCAATTAATTTATAAAATATCTTTGAAATGGTTTATTTTTCACTTTAACGGTCTATCCTTCATTATTCCATAGAATGCCTAGTTTTTTCATAGAATAACTGGGTAAAGTATGAAATTTTTCATCTAGTATATACTTTAACTGACTTGTCTAGTTATTTCATGAAATACCTAGTTATTCTTTGAAAAAGCTGCATTATACACTTTAACGGTAACATATACAAAAGAATATAAAGAAATTTAACTGCACATTAAACTTAAATTCATTTTTTAAAAAATAAAATCAGACTTTAAAAATACATTTCATTTAAATACAGCATGAATCTGTATCCTATTATCAATTGAAATATAAAGATAATTTTTTTTTAAAATTAAATTCTTTCCGATGTGTTAGTGTAGGAAAATAGTATGACTAACGGAAAAAAATAATTACCAAAGTAATTAATATAACGTATAGTTTCATCATTTACTAAAAGACTGGAAGGAGTTCAATATATCTAATTGCCTTGAAGTTTGGGTGAAAGATTAAATATGGTTCACAGTTGAATAAATAAAAGTAAGAAAACCTCTCTTTCGCGGATTCCCTGACTAATAAAATATGTTTATATGATATGTGAATGGACGCAAATTTTATCAAATGTTATTATTTACTCAGTCAAGTGTTGTCAATTTTCGAATCAATAGCATTAGTTTTGATACAGGGAGTTTATTTGCAGATAACATTTATCACATTTGATATACTTGAAGTGATACTTGAGAATAGTTACAAATGATACTACAGGAGTGCATGGGAAGAGACTTAGTAATCAGTCAGAAGACACTTTAATGATTAGTAAAAAAAGTCAGATTTTAAGAAGTGATTTTTATCTATCATATTTTCGATGTTTCTGAGATTCCCTCTCGGAAGAAGAAGTTAAAATAATCATTTCATGTACCTAAAATCAGGTGTATAAAGCGCACCCATACTTTCATGCTGCAATTTTTAATTTTTAGGTATATTCGCCGTATAACGCGCACCCCCTTTTTTACGAAGAAACCTGAAATGCATTTGTGCAATTCTCTTATGTTTTGAAGTCAATTACATTTTCGAGGTATTATCGCAAGTTTTTGAAAAAATAGTATATTTCAAGAACTACACGGAGAAAAAAGAAATACTCAAAAATGACTACATGGACTTACTCATTTTGAAATGAGTTTGTTTATATCAGATTTGAACGCATGCCTTTACAAATATGAGACATTACATGTACTCAAAATTTCAAAAAATGGTTAATTAACACTATCAAACAAATTAAAAAGATATTCAGGATTAAAAAAGTTTTTTTAATATACTGGCTACATATTTTAAAGATTGGGGTTCAACAACAAATTTAGTTCTCATAAATCTTCCGAACTATTTTTCGTTTCTACCACGCTACCCGCGGACGAACACATGAGTACTAGATTGTTTTGATTTTGTAAGGCTTTTATAGGAATTTAGCGGGAAAATGTGATAAAAATGTGGCGGATTACTTAAAAAAACAAATTTAAGGTATGTGGCTATCCTCGGAGCATTTTATTGAAACAAATTTTCAACTAAAAAAACACTTTTTTTCTTTAAAAAGGGTGTGCATAGAACTAGGAATTAAGGTTCAAGTGTAGTATAGATACTTGGCGATGTCAAATTTTTTTGGTGACCAAAATCGATCGCCAAGCTACTTCACTTAGCGATAGGTTTCCTGAAGCCAGAATGAATTCGTTATCTAACCAATAATATCTATATAAAAATCGAAAGGGCCCTCTCCCCTATACTACACTTGAGTCAGGAATTAAAATACAATTCCACAAAATTTTAAATTATTTTGGATAGATTGGGAATTTTTAGTTAAAAATTGCAGTTACAGTAAACCTTGTATTGAAAATTCTAATTAATATATTCAAATAATATTAAAACTGCACACAAATAACATCATTATCTGTGTCTAGAGCGATAAGATTTACATTATTTTTTTGAAATTTGTCAATTTTTTTAAAAAAAAAGCATATTTTTTCTCACAAATTGTATGTGCAATAAAATGCATATATACATACACAGAGATTATAGTCTATAATACAAATAAAATAAAATAAAAGTTTTCTTAAAATGTTAATTCAATGTCTTAAAAAGAAATCCATTTGTGAACTTTACCGTGAAGCCAAAAAACATAGTTTCTCAGACAATGCTTTTAAAGATTTAAATACAATATGAAAAATGTTCTACTAGTTGTACATTTCTTAAACTCACCATAATTATAGCTCAAACTCTTTAGCTTCATGTTTAACTAATTTTCAACCCTTTTGCTGTTTTCTGGAGAGTTTTATAGATTATAAAAATTGTCGAGTTTAGTAAAATTTTCATGAAAAATTGCAATTAGGATCTTTTACACAAAATTCTAATGAATGTATTCAAATAATATTTATACAGTACATAAATAATGGAACATCTTTATATATTAGGAATTAAAAGATATGTATTACTTTTAAAAGTTTTTTAAATATGCCAAATTTTATGCAAAAACTCGATTTTTTAAAAAATTAATGATATTTTTTACATTTAAATGCAATGAAGTACATAAATACAGTGAACCCCAAAAGTGTTCGTACACTTGCAGTTTCCTATAAAATTTAATGATTTCGACTAATAAAAATTAATGTATAGAAATTGTAATTTTTTTTATGATATCTGCAACTTGTTCTTTATGGAATGACATAATTATTTTTTTAAAAATAGCATAACTATTATTTTTAAAAATTAATAATCAAAAAGCTCCTGAAAAATTACGCCACTAAAGTCTTAGAACACTTAACAAAAATCTCAACATAGCTTTAAATATTGTATTTCTTTCTTAATTTAGAACTTAGTAGGATATCTTTTAGTGTCCACAACAACTTTTGGACATCTTGATATAGATTTAATGAGTTTTTGTAATTTCTGCATTGATTTACCTCCATGCTTCTGTGATTATTATTTTTACTTCCCATTATGTGTTTATGTCATGTTTTTTATTTTAAATCTAGTTCTCCCCAAATATGCTCTGCTGGGCTAAATAAATTGATTGAGGAGGTGATATCACAAAATTTTGGGGCAGTTATAAAGTTACCAGCGGTGTACATTGAGAGCAGTACGCTTGGCTTCATTATCCTGTTAAAATATGAAGTCGTCTGAAATATCAAATTTTGGACAGACAATTTAAAATTTCGCTTTAAAATATTTGACTAGAGCTCATGATTCTCAATACCATCAAAAATTACCTAATTCTGTGGCTGATTTACGCCCCTACGCAAGAACACTTCCACTTCCATGGTTCATTCATCCAACTAGATTCTTGTGACTTAAGTTTCAGAAAATTCAAAATTGACAGGAAAGTGATTGGGATGACAGAAAATTCAACATTTTTGGTTCTGATGGGCATATAATAGTTTTAAAGGAAAAAATGAGGCATTTAATCCAGTGAATTTATGTGGAACAAGAGCTCCTCCACCTCCATGCTTCAACACAGAGGTGTTCTTGCAGGGGAGGAGGGGGTGTAAATAGGCTTCAGGAATTAGGTAATTTGGTATTTTTTGATGGTATTGAGAATCATGAGCTCTATTTAAATATTTTAAAGAGAAATTTTTAATTATCCTCTCAAAATTTGGATATTTCAGACGACTTCATTTTTTAACAGGATAATGACGCCAAGCGAACTGCTCTCAATGTACACTGCTGGTGTCTCTATAACTGTACCCAAAAGTTTGAAAACACCTCCTCAATCAATTTATTTAGCCCAGCAGAGCATATTTGGGGAGAACTAGATTTAAAATAAAAAGAAAACATGACATATAAACACATAATGGGAAGTAAAAACAATAATCACAGAAGCATGGAGGAAAATCAATGCAGAAATTACAAAAACTCAATAAATCTATATCAAGATGTCCAAAAGTTGTTGTGGACACTAAAAGATATCCTACTAAGTTCTAAACTAAGAAAGAAATACAATATTTAAAGCTATGTTGAGATTTTTGTTAAGTGTTCTAAGACTTTAGTGGCGTAATTTTTCAGGAGCTTTTTGATTATGAATTTTTAAAAATAATAGTTATACAATTTTTAAAAAAATAATTATGTCATTCCACCAAGAACAAGTTACAGATATAAAAAAATTACAATTCCAAAATATTAATTTTTATTAGTCGGAAACAATAAATTTTATAGGAAATTGCAAGTGTACGAACACTTTTTGGGTTCACTGTATATACACAATGATTAGATTTTGATTCATAACACAGATAGAACTAAATAAAACATGTTCTGAAATTTTAAATTCAATATCTTAAAAATATTTTGTGTAGGGATCAGCATCTGGTTTTGTTAACTCCAATTCCAGTTTACTAATTATGCTATAACTTTGCTTCTAGATATCATAGAAACAAAAATAGAGTGTTTTTTGGAATCTTAAATGTATAGTCTTTAAAATAAAAACACAAAAGTAATTTTTGAAAATTTTCACCAAAACTGCGAATTTTGGGTAGTCACATATCTTAATGAAATTTACTTGATTCATAATAAGTCACATTGTTGATTTTTTGGGCACTTGCTTATAGGCAAATAATAATTTAAGTATTCCTTTGCTACATTGGAATAGTTTTATTTTCATATTGAACTTTAAAATAGCTTGCATGTCTTGAAAAACGTAAGCCTACAAAATAAATTTTTGTTTTCAATTAGTAATCTTTTTAAGAGACTAATTTCTTGTAGATTTTAAAGAACTTTTCTAGCTTATTGGTAAACTTATGGAAAATGTCTTAAAAGTTCTCATAAAGAAATTATTTCAATACATTTATTTTATGGTTCCTTTATTGTGACTATAGTGTTTTGTTTATTTGGATGAAAATAAATGAAGTATATATATCAGATTCTTTATATTTAACCCAATATAAATATATTTTATGCTTTTACTCATTAAAGAAAGGTAGAGAAAAATTATGTTTTTACCATAAAATCTGGCATATCATGTATACCATCGTATTACATGCACTTATACTTTCAAGTAGCAATTTTTAATTTTTATGTTTATTTGCTGAGAATGTGCACCCCCATTTTCATGAAGAAACCTGAGATGTATGCGAGTCATGCTCTTAAAGTTTGAAAGTCATTTATTCTAAGCTTTAGTAAAAAATAGTATACATCTAGAAGTGCAACCCTTTAAGTTCATAAGGAATGCCATTTCTTTTAAATAACCATTATTTTGATCTATGTAGAAATCTAATTTTTTTTCCTGTGCTCACATTTTTTAAAGCTCTTATTTTTATACCTGGTATATAACGTGCACGCATAAAATTCAATCTTATTTTTTGTGTTAAAAGTGTGCACCATACACCAGATTTTACGATACATATTACCACAACAATGCCAATGTTCAAGATAACGTGCCAAGTTGGTGACCCTGATTTTGCATGTGTCGTATGCGCCAGATTGACTACCATGTGTTGTATTACATATAATTTCACCAATATGGTTGCAATATTATGAAAGTACCAAAAATTAATACAGCTTGGGTACAAAAACTCCTGTATGCAGGTATGTTGTACACAAGTGAAAAAACATAAATCTTGGTACTTACGTATTATCACAACCAATTGGTGACATTATATGAAACAAAGCACCTGTTTGCCAATTCAGCACGTTCAACACACAGGAACTCGGAGGGTACTTGTGTATTTTTGCGACAATCGCTGACTCTAAATAACTCGCTGAGTTGGCCACCCCGATTTCCTATGTGTGGTACACACTGAATTGGCTGCCAGGTGCTTCATTTCATATAATATCGCTAATAGGTTGCAATAAGACGCAATTACCAATCAGGGTTGCCAACTTGGTGTGTTATTATTAGATTTGGCATTTGTTGTGATAATACGTAATTTGTTCAGTCTGATGTATTTGAAGCACAATTAATTTAAATTATAGTTTTAAGAAACATGCTTTTTTTATCAAACTAAAAAGTAAGAAATAAATCTTATATAAGAATAAAATGATTAACTAGAAAATTAATGTCATCGTGGTAAAGGCGTGGGGTCCTCTGTACTACATTTTTACACTAACTCTGCATTTTGGAATAGAACTAGTAAGAAATTATAACAATTGATATTGAGCACCCCACTCTTTTATATGCAGTTATTATTTTTCCAGTTTCAATTATATTTTTTTCTGCTTTTTTCTTGGCATTTCTAAATACCTTTTGTTCTATTTCTTTAAATCCTGGCATTCATATTTTTCTAATTGGTTTTCTATAAAAAAAAGTACTTATGTTTTTGCTTCTTAATGTAATTCCTTTTTTGCCAGGAATAAGCCATTCTTTTAAATTATTGTCATGTTGAGTTCTTAGTGGGAGACCATCATCATTGATTGAATACTATTGGATGCCAAGATTTATTTGCAGCGATTTCAAAACCACTTCTAAAAGATGTTTAATGTGTAGTGTACTGATAACAAATTAGTTCCTGTATATATTGTTCCAATGTGTGGTATTTTTTTAACTGTTGTTTTTATAAATGTGAAATTCAGGTAGACGTGCAATATTTATAAAAATTGTATTTTTTAAATCTTTTATCTTGTTTCTAAATTATGAATGCTTTATTTTTAATTTGCACTAATTTCATTTCTGCTTGTTAGTACAAATCTTGATTTTTAATGTTTCCACTCATAATTTGTTTTAAATTTTGCATATAGCTCTGAATTTTTTTTAAAAAAATATTTTATGGATAAAATTAATTTATGAATTTCATACATTTTGCACTTTCTGCCAAAGACCATTGGTTTCACATTGTAGCCTTTCTCCTTATGTTCTAAATACTCATACAGTATAGCATATCACTACATGTGTTATGCTAAATTTTGTAGATAGTCATTTCGAAAACTATATAATTATGAACAACCTTTGTAAAAATTTTACTCTAATGAGAACTTTCAAAATTCCTTTCAGAACCAGCTATCTATAAATTCTGCAGTAAATAATTTAGATGACTCGCATATCCTAACATGTAATTTATTTGAAACAACACTGTTTGAAAGGCATTTTCACTCACATTTTGTATTTCAAAGACATGATTTGATAAAAAAATTAAAAAGTTGTTTATTTATGTACTTTTACACACTTTCCTATATTTACAATGATAATTCAATATATATTACACTAAAAACATAATCTGTTCTGCACAAATAAGGATGGAGTTGACTATAATATGGATTAGATAGTGTTTATAAAAAAAAATTTCAAAATTTCACTTATATTCTTGTTTATTTTTTATGTATATATGTATGTGTACAATTTCCAGAATAAATATTTCAACAATATGATTTTGGTTTGTTTTATTTTTCTTGTTAACAGTGAATAATTGAAAATAAAATCTGTACACAAGTAGAAAATGCTAGATTATGATTCTGTTGCTCCTTGGGATGTTATTTTTTCTTTTAAATGGGTGCAGAAAACTTCTCTAAAAACTCTTTCCAGTTGGTTAAAAACTTGTTTATTTAATGTTTTTTTAATGCAAAAATCTACTGTTTTAGTTGTTTTTACATTCTTCTAAGGACTGAAATTTTTAAGTATTTTAATTTAAAAAACATTAACTTAAAAACTATAATATTTGTTTTCTTTGGTGATAGGAAAGTGTAAAATCAGTTGATTTAACAAAAACGATCTTAATTTTTAATATAGCAATGCAATTTCTTTATTTCCATGTGGATAGATGTTTCTATTTAAACAAAACAATTGATATAAAGAGTACTTACACACCTGGGCCTAATGAGTGTTAGTTTAGTCAAAAGGTTTTTTTCTTCAGGTTACATAATATGTAAAAAAGCTATTTCTTTCTGGCATTGTTTTGAAATTTTTACTTAGAAAAATCTGTTATTTATCATAATGTTTCCTAGATATTTCTAATAACTTATTATTGAAGGGCTGAATTTTTTTAAATAAAAGTTAATTTTCTGCTTGTATATGATTTTAAGGAAACAATATAATGCTTCTAGAGAAACATAAATATAAATAATGAATCAAATTGCTTCTGGAACTAGTTCAAAATGCATACACATTTGTTTAACTATTACATCGAATTCATTTTTTGCAGTTTTCAAAGATTTATATTTGCGGTAAAGTTCGAAGACATGCAGTTTGTGATCAAATAATAGTTGCATTTTTTTTTCTCGAAAAGTAATATTTTTGTTGATACTTGCGTATTGTCGCCACCGTATTGGCGACATTATATAAAACGAAGTACATGGTTGCTAATTCAGCGCGTAGGACACATGCGAAATCGTTACTGCCAATTTGGCGAGTTATCTTTAACTTAGGCACTTTCGCGATAATATGCGAGTACCTTTTTGTTACACACAATAAATGTAAAATGAATTTTGATTTCGAAGTTAAGTGTAAAAATTTCATGAAATGAAAATAAAATAATACGTAAGATGTAGAAAGTGAAAATTTACAACTCAGGTATCACATTTTTAAATCCCTTAAGATTTGGGTTAATAAATATTTTTCTGTTAAAAATTCATATTAAGATCAACAGTACCGAAAATAAATGCTATTCATACTCATTTTATTGTTTTAACTCATATTTGATACATTAACAGATTCAAATATGAGTGCATTATATACTCATATCGATCTTTCATTCTCAAAAATTTGATCCCGTAACAGGTTCAAAAATGAGAATGTACTTGTGTCTCGATATGAGAATATGCGATTCTCAGATTTGAGTAAGCGTGCATCGGAGCTATTTTGAGAATGTGAAGTACTCAAAAGTGAGCTGTTTGCTCTCAGTTTTGAAGATCGTTTCTCGCAGTGTATCTC
>BMAO01036253.1:0-143943 GCA_019973975.1 Trichonephila clavata
CTTGCTGTAGGATGTCCAATGTCACGTAATTTACATATGAGAGCAAAAATTTCAGAAGCTACATGAACATATACCCAATAATCCTCTGGAAAGATTTTGTGCAAGAAATCACACAAACATATTTGATTTCTCATTCAATACTTAAATTCGTATTCAAAACTTTTGTACACAGTATTCAATTGATCAAAGGCTTCAATAGACATTCCATATTTGATATCAATCTTAAGGGACAAAATTGTTCAAACCTTGTGGTTTGATAACTTATAACTAAGTTGCTGTTAAAAAACCCGAACCTGAAACCAGTAATTTTTATTTAAATCTTTTCGCACTCAACAGATTGTTTTCAACCATTTTCAAGTCATCAGCAATAGCATTCTGGTTTGGTATGTATTAACGCATTGCTTGTATAATCGTATCTATTACAGATTTGCGAGATTTGTCACTATGAAATATTATTATAATGAAAAAAATAATCTAACTAATTTCTTATTGTAATGAAAAAGTATTTTTCGTAATAATATTTAAATCAGAAATAAAGGAACTTTTTTCTCTTTAAATTAAAAAAAAACTGATAAATTCTATTATTGTAGCAAAGTACATACAGTATTTTATAGTACAACTTATAGTAGGACTTTATTTTATACTCATTTTATGAAAGAGATAATTATAAATATGTCTAATATAAAAGTTATGATTATCTGGTATGCCTTTGCAGGGGAGCGATGCACGTTAAATCTGTCCAGAGCTCAAACGTCGTCCCTTTGGTGTGGTGTGGTAGTTAGGAGAGGGGGTGCCAGCTCAGGTGTCGTCCGCGTCACTTGACCATGGTTCAAAATTACACGGACCGTCCTCAAAAGCCCTCGTGTAGCTGAACAGTGGGACGTTAATATTCACTCACTCACTCACCCAACACCTCCCCACAGTAAAGTCAGAACGGTTTAGGTGGTGAGCTATATTCGCCGAGATGACCATCCGGTATTCCATCATGCCTATCATTCTTCCCCTCTCAAGCTCTTACAGGTGCTCATACTTTCTCCGATGGCGGTGTAATAACATCTTCAGTTAAAAAGCGTCCTTCTTCTACAAGATCTGCTTACCTGTTTAATAATCCAAGGAGAACGAAGTTCAATACTTTCTAGTGGCATTAAGCAATGCGCAATTACGTGATATTTCTAATCATTTACATATTTACCTTATATGTACCTTCATGCCAAGCTTCGTAACAATCCCACTCTTACTTCTTGTTGCGCAAGTTTTTATGGCAACGAGTGTATGTGTGTGTGTGTTCTAAAGTTGTTTTTAATTCCATGTATTAATTCCCGAATTCCCTTCTTAATTGCTATTGAATTTTTTATTTCAAGGTTTATTTCTTGAAGTTCGGTACATTTTGTTAGTCCTAAAAACTCTATTATACCTTCCACGTTAGAAAAATGCTACAGCATTTCGATAAATAATATGCTAGACATTTCTATATTCTTTAAAAGACCCATGTAATCCATAAAGTAAATTGTATCATACAAACCAAAGTAAAATTTCTCGAACATTATCTCTCACATATTACATACAAATTTAAATATATATAAGTATGTTTACGTTTTTCTTTCAAAATCATATCAAGCTAAATATTTAGTTTAAATTTTATTAAATTTTTACTACTATTATAATTTTTTGTGCATGGCCATCTAATCTGATCATTAGTATATTAGAATTTTTATCTATATACTACAATGACAAATATTGCGCGTCATCCTATACGTATAATTAAAAGGCTTGCGAAACGAAAACCCAAAACAGGGATTAAATCTCTCGCTCCCATTATTATTCATTCCCATCTAATCAAAGAGAATCCTAAAACGCTAATTGAAATTATTTATATCCTGAAAACAATTACTTTAACGAACAGGGTGTCCCAAAACTCATAGTCTACAGGGAACGGGTTAAAAAAAAATCAACCAGTTCCGGAAAATTTTTTTTTAAAAATTTCAAAACCACTTGATTAAGTGACAAAAAGGATATGTAAAAAATTGAAAATGTAGAAACGTGATATCCTTCATCACATTATTAGGTACTGAGACCACAAATTTTGGAATTTCATAGTGATTTTATTCTCTAGTGTGATCTTAGATAGCCTTTCTAATAATCATAAACACAAGTTGACCAAAAAACTTTGCAGATTTAGTTAAAATCAGCGTAATTTGAGTCGGGTTTTGAGAAAATGATATCACCTAACTTTGACTGTCCGTATGGAAAATACTGTATACAACACCAGGCAAACTCTTCAAAAGATCGCCCATTTAGTTAAGATTCCAAAAGGGTACGACACTTGCATCTTTTCTGTCAATAACAACTATAGACAATTTGTTTTAAAAAATGGTTTCATTTAAAAAAAAAATTAAACAAGTCTTACAGTAGTCACATATGATGTGTAACATCTGACATGTTATGTTGATAAATATGCAATAGTAACTTAAATCCTGAAAAAAAATGAGTCGGGTGGGATTGGAAATAACTTTCTATTGAATAATTATATCTTTAATGAAAATTTTATATAATTAACTCAAGGATTAATGCATTTTTTTTATCAAAAATAATTATTCTTGTTCAGTTTGGGGAAGAGCGGGGACAATAGGCGAAAACTAAAATAAGACACATATACTTATGATTTCAAAGTATCCAAAAAACGTTGAAAAACAGCGTTAATAACTCAGCTTCTGGCAAACTGAAGTTAACGTTAAAATCAGCACTTGAAATCATGGGAAGCGAGTGATAGTTTTTTTTTTAAAAAAAAAAGTGCAGAACCACCTTCGGTATATGGTAAAAGTACAAAATGCAAGAAATCTTTAATATTTTGAACCGTTTGATTCGGAGAAATGTATACGACAACCGAAATCACTGTCTTCAAGATTTCATACACAACGAGCCCTGAGACTTTGACAAGTGCGGGTAAGAATCGCAAGCTTATCCTGAATGAAGTCTAATAAGACTTGCTGGCATATGAGAAATGGATTTAGAGTCAAGAAAATGAAATAGAGTTTTTGAATTAGAATATTTTGAAATGCTAAATTTAACAATATAAAAAAGGCTGGCAGCTTGATGGCTACTAGAGTTGGACCCAAATGCGTGGATAGCGAAGGGACACCACGAAGAGTGCTGATTGGTCAAATCAAATAGCACACGTTTCCCCGACTTCCTGTTACACATTTCCGTCTCTTTTCACGAAATCACTCCTACAGACATCCAGCAACCGAGAGGAAAGGTGTTACACATCAAAAACTCAATTTTAAGTGTGTAACTCAGATTATATAAACAATAAATTTAAAAAGAAAACGGAAACATTTTTTGTCATTTTTTAATGAATTAAATGTAAACGTGTTTGCCTTCTACACGAATGTCGGCTCTACATCTTTTTGAAAATGATCGCTTGATGAGTCGCGATTAACTACAAGAATTTATTTCTTCCACAGCTTCAGTAATTTCTTTGATCTTGTTAGGTTACATTTCCGAGATTAGTTTTGAAAAAGAAGTTAGAAGGCAAACACTTCGAACATTTAATTCATTAAAGTGTTACAAAAATGTTTACCATTTTATTTTAAAATTTATTGCTTAAATTAAGTAACACGCTTAAGATAGAGTGTTTTAAAATGCAGTCGTTCTGTTAAAAAAATAACAATGATTGCTATGAATAGAAAACTAGCAAGTGTTGTACTATTCTGGATTCTTAACTAAATGAGTCATCTTTTGAAATAACTTGCCTATGTATTATTTTTCTTTCTCTGGAGAGTCAAAGTTAGGGAACATCATTTTCCGAAACTGACTCAAACAACTGAAGCAGCAACTAATGTTGACTAAACGAGCAGAGACTTTTGCTCTGTTAAAAGCACTGCTATGTAAAATCACGTAAGTAAAAAAATCACTTTAAAATTGTGGAATTCGGGGTCAAAGCACCTAATGGTGTGAAGAAGGGTGTTAATAGAGGCTTTAAAATGAAAATGTTGAAAGTGACCACACGTTAGATGTGAAAACTTCTAATTTTCCAATTTGAATATACAGGGTGCCTCGAAACTTAATGATAAGCGGGCACTTGGTGAATGAATGAATATTAACGTCGAACTGTTCAGCTACACGAGGGCTTTTGGCGACGGACCTCGTAATTTTGAACCATGGTTAAGTGACGAAGACGATATCTGAGCTGGCACCCACCCTTCTCCTAACTACCACACTACACCAACGGGAGGACGTTTGAACTATCGACAGATTTAACGTGTACACGGCGGGTTTTTAGTGGTACTGGGCTCGAACTCACGACATGCCTGTCAGGATCCAATACCTTGACCACTTGGCTACCACGGCCGGCACGAGGTGAAAGGTGAGTTCATATGTGTTCAGGGAAAAATAAAAATAATAAAAGCTCCAACGCTTGGTTATGTGAGGAAGAGCCCATTCTCTCAAAAATGTGGAACATTTTCACCCTCCATCACATGATTAGCTACTGTGACACAAATTTTCCAGTCTTACAATGATTTTTTTAACGTCATCTTACATATCAGTACTAGTAATCACAGTTACAATCGCAGTTGAAGCCGATTGGAAAAGAGTAAACCCGCTGCTGCATAACTTACCCGAGCGTGAAGATTTATTTACATACACTCTTCAGTAAAACCTAATTTATATAGAGAAGTTTTCGCTCCAAAAATTGTCTATGATTGTTATGAGTACGAAAGAAGAAGTGTTGTACCATTTTAAAATCGCACCTAAAGGGGCCATCTTTTGAAGAGTTCGCCTGAGGTTGTAAGCAATATTTTCTTTTTATGGAGAGTCAAAGCTAGAGGTGACGTAATTTTCTAAAACCCCGACTCAAATTACGCTCATTTTAACAAGGCGGCTAAGTGTTTTGGTCCATTTGAGATTGTGATTAATATCATGAGTATGTAAGAAAACGTTAGAGAAAAAGTTATTGTAAAACGGAGAAATTTGTGCACGCAGTATCTAATGATGTGATGGAGTTTCTCAATTTTGTACATTTTCCAAAATATGCCAATCTTCATTTAACCAAGTGATAGGGAATTGTTTTTTTATTTTTCCTAGTCCTAGAACTGACATAACTACCCATTTAACTTCGTGCCGCTCGACGTGGAGTTTTGGAACACCTTTATTTATCCCGCAAAGAAACCTCACTGTACTTATATAGTCTATACTACAAGTATAAAATGGTCTTCACTTTCATGTATTAAGGAAATTTTTAAGACGCCTGGTTTCCTAGTCGTATTAGAGTTTTATAATTACGAGTAACATTGAAACGAGAATTGAAATGTTGTTCCGAAAAATCTTGAATAAGTATTTTGATGAGTTATGCTCTATATACTATATTGAAATGAGACTCCAAGTCCATCCATTTATAGATCTAATTAAATTCTGAGCAACCTCAGGAGTCTTTTTGAACTTATTACCTTTTTATACTTCAACAGGAAAATCGCAAATAGTTTTCGATGGAGATGTGGACACTATCTGAATTGCACGGAAATGCCTGTTGATTTTTGAGTATAGTTTAGCTATATACTTTTTTTTCTTATTCCAAAGATTAGTTCTTTGATTCCCATCAGAGAATCTCTCAATATCAGTTTTAACGAAGAAAGTTTGCCTTGAATACGAAATGTGTGGTATTTCGATCGGTACCTAGACACTGAGACATTTTTGGATACGAGCAGGTCGACAGTCTCGCGAAAAAGGGCTCATGACTACAAAATCTTCGGTACTATCTTTGTATTCCAACAGGCTGCATATCCACCAAATAACTGTTAAAGGTTATAAACCATAAAGTTTCAAGGCAGTATATATTTAAAATTAAACTGTAGAATAATGAGGATCTCCTAGCAAACCCCAGAAGTCCATGTCGGACCATGTTGCTTAATTCCGGCTTCTGACTGATTACAACTAGCTGTTAAAGCATTTCCATCGTACTGAAATTTTTCGGACTCTGTGTCGAATTGAATCTGCTGAATTTGTAATTCGGCAGATTCAGTGAATCGGAACTAAATCCGCCAATGGATACCGGAGACACATTCGACACAAGGACACCTAGAGACAAGAATCGAATTTGACGTTGAAACGGCAGACCAGAAAACTTTGTGGCGATGACTTCGGTCACTTCTATATTTGTTCTTCTTTGTACTTCGTACTTTTGTACTTTTATACTGCATTTGCCTTGCCATTAGAAATAAAAAAATAATACGTAATACTTTTTTTGTATTTTTAAAGGTATTATAGTTTATTTTAGCGCAGTGTCTTTTAATATCTAGTCCTCTGAATATTTGTTCCTCAAAGATATAGCTATAAATAAATTCACCAAGACAAGAGAGTGAAGCAAAATTGTAAATAATAATGATGCAAATACAATTAAAATGTGCATTAAAAATTGACGAATTAAAATATATAATCCACGTTTCCAGTCATTATATATTAATGATATTCATAATCATAGAATATAAATTTCAACAAGACATTTAAGAAATAGTTGAAAATATTATAAGTAAAAACAAATTTCCTACATCTATCCATATCAATCTCTCTCTCTATATATATACACAAGGTAGAATAATCTCTCTCTCTCTCTCTCTCTCTCTCTCTCTCTCTATATATATATATATATATATACATATAAGATAGAATAATAAATAGGAATACCTTTTCATATTTTTTTTCTGAATATTTTAGTGATTCTTAGATTTTCTGAAGTACAAATCTGCACTTTTTATCGGACAACAATTTTATTTCTTTCTATTTGTATGTAAGTTATCTAGGTCACACAACCTCCTATTAATATTAAATAAACAGATTGGAATTCTAAAGCAAGTCGAAAATTTTGGAGACATAAACATCATTCGTAAAGTAAAACTCGAAAACTTTTCTAAGAGAAAAAGAAGAAAATAACAAAATCCTCAATATATCATAGTGAAACGTTTTAAATTCAGAATACTGATATTTAGGTGGAAAGTAATTTTTCACATTTTTAAAAACAAATTCGTGTGGTTTTATCTCGTATATTAATCTATCGTCTTGCATCCTGACAACTTTAATTTAAATTTTATAAATATGTCCCTTTTCAATGGATTTCAGTTTTACTACACAGATATGCAAAACTCATTTTATACGTGTAAAAGGAATTATTCTAAATTAGATTGAGTTGTATACTAAAATTTATTACTCACTACACAACAGGGGTCTCCAAAATAGGGTACGTGTATCCTGGAGAGTGAGTGAAAGTTGAGGGTACTTCAAAGTAGTCTCCTGATCACTTACGAGTATATTATAATGTACCACGTGAGTGTGAAAAAACTCTCTGTACTTGGTTTCACTCACTTCTTAGGAGCCCAATAATCTTTGGCATTAAAGCCCATGCACGTGAAGACACGGAAAATTAAGCCCCTTGGAGGGGTAAGGTCTCTGAACTTTCAAGAAAAAGATACTGTACAGTGCTTGTATTAAATTATAATTATAAATATGTACGAATTCGTCATTTGATTAAGTATGTACGCATATATATCATTTACCATAAATAAATAATTTAATTTTTGATTACACATATACACAGTAATGTACATAAATGTAATAATTTGATTCTGGAAAGGAATCTAGTCTTAGCAGGAGAAATTGTCGAGTAGAAATCCAAGTATTTATTTATGTTTTTTAAACATTAACAGAGAGTTTTATCAACCTTTCACTACAATTCAGATTAAAAGAAGAGCCTAAAATTTCTTCATATAATATAATCGGGAGGGACACAGGGAAAATTATGTAATAAGAGTATCATAATCAAGTGTTCAACTAAAGGGAAATGGTTATTTAATAAACTATTATGTTGTCTTACGGAAATGCTTGGTGTCAACTTTCTTCTGAAAAAAATGTATACGTAAGCTAGTATAAGTAAATTACTTTTTTTCTATGAGTTCCATATTAATCTTTTTAACGTAGGAAAAAAACCTAGACTGGTATTTCAAAAAGTGTTATTAGCAATTAAAGTGCACAGAAAAAAATCTGTCAGATAAAAGCTTAAATTAATATTAAGATATTACATATACAAGATATCCTATAAACAACGCTCAAACTCTGCACGGCCAGATTTCTCGTTAGGAGTACTTTAAAAATGCCCAGAGAACTGTACCTGTACAATCCGTATTTTACGAGAAAAAAACGGTAAATGATGATGCAGGAGGGTTAACATACATAAGCATAATTACTTAACATATAACATATATCCTAATTTATATTATAATTACTTTTGTGTATAGGGATGCAATGAAAAAGAGTGTAGAGAAAACTGCTGAGAATAACAAAGCAAAAAGGATATTTAAAAAAAAAAATTTTGGTTTTGAACACTTTTTATTCGTAGGAAATGTTTTTAGTCCTGATTATGTGTCTTATTTCTTAACATTAAACTAAAAAAACCCCTTCAATGTATTGTTTACAACTTAATCGCAGATTCAGAGCAGACTTCAATGTAGATTCAAAGTAGCAAGTCTTAGTGATAAACAGAATACAGGTATTTTGAATTAAATATCTGTGTAGATTGAAATAACTATGATACAATATTATTCCAGTGTTAGTATTTTTATTGTTCATATTATTATTTAAATTGAATTTTAAAAATTCTTAACCATACAATATATTTCCGTAATAAAACAATAATACGAAGTTGAAAACTTTAAGAAAAGTATCAACTTCGTACTTATCTGAAACATCACACACAAGTAAATAGAATCAGTCACATAAATTGAATACGACTAAAATAGATAAATAACTTAATATTTTTACTTTTTTATAGCTTGGAGATTGATTAAGTTTTAGTTGCAGTGATGACAGTTGTCTGAGGAAAATTTTTCAAGGGAAAGATCATAAGGAAATGGTCAAGGAAAGGATTATAAGTTTTGAAAAAATATATTCTCAAAGATCTAACAACTGAACAATTCGGAGATTATTTTCCAAAAACTACATTTTTAGTGTTGGTATTATTTCGAGACTAACTTCTAATAATTAAATAGAAATATATTGTTTGAGAATTGGGAAAAACACATGGCTTATATTTGTGAACTGATATCTAAAGTGTTCACGCAAACACCAACAAATGTTTGAAATACTTTTTGAACCAGTCAGTTCAACCCCTTAAGCCAGTGTTTCTCAAACTTTCAATTCTTGCGACCCAATATTCAAGCATAATTTTCATTGCGTCCCCCTTCATACAACAACAATTTATTAAATTCGATAATTCGATACTCTAACAATAAATCTGCAATAGATTTACTTCTTAAGTGCCACCAGCGTGTAATAAACGTCTCGCTCAGCCAATGCGTAAATTGTCCCGGACGATACTCCTTTCCGAAATACGATCTTTTGTGTTCGCTGCTATCCATAAAATTATTTTGAAGGCTTTAGAATGCAATAAAATGACCTTGACAGTGTGTGTTTGTGAAGGATTACTTACTTCAAAGGATTTTCTCATTTTTATTCCCTTTCACCCCCCCCCCCAATACACCACATACGCTTGCATACGTGCGAAACGGTGGCATTGGGGAGCAAGTCGCATAACTTTCAGTTGGCAGTTAAGGGATTAATTATAAACCGTGCAAATTATCTAGGTAAGTGTTAGTTTTTGCATATATTCTTACGTATATATATGACAAGCCTGTGGGGTCACTGGTAATTATTAAACTTGTTCTGAACTTAGTATTATTAAATTAATTATAAAATACATTGTGCAGTACTGATACATTTGTAAGCGTATCACATCAGCAAAAATGTTTTTTTTAAAATTTTTTATAATGTCAGAAAGTATATTTTGTTTGTTTACTTTAAATAAATTAATAACTTTTAAAAATATTTTTTCGACTTTCCAATATTCTCGCGGCCCCCTCCTAGGATTATCAAAACCCCCTAAGGGGGCGCCCCACAGTTTGAGAAGCACTGCATTAAGCGGTAAATTAAAAAAGGCACATTTTTAATGCATATAAATAAGCATAATACTTAAAAGAACGTGAAAATGGAATCATTTTATTTTAATTTTCAATTTTAAAGTTTTCATATTATTTTTATTTTATAATTGTGGAACACAAAACTCCCTCAATGTTTGCTTTTTATAAGTACACTTCCCACGTTATGAAGGATGTTTCATAAACCTTAAAAGAATTTCTCTAATCTCACAAAAAAAATTATGTTCGTATTTCTTTTTCAAACGGTTGAGAAATTTGTGTGTGTGTGCATATATATATATATATGTTTACACAATTTGAAGCAGGGTGTAATACTAAGTCTTACATCGCAATGTGGACAGATATAATATAGGCTCTTTTGGATTATTTTACCATTTTCATTTCTTCTCAAGCAATAAATTGATCATTGCCTTGTCAATTCCTGTTCTTTATCGAATATTTTCAAGAATCTAAACTACTACCTTCAATGAAAAATTGCCGCCTTCACCACAAAGAAAATACCGGATGAGACAACCATGGTGTGACGGATCTATACGCGTTTCTACTAATTACTTCTTTTTCTTTTCAACAAAATATTTATTTCAACCAACCTTCGTCGAGAAACCAAACGCGATTTATGTAAATGAGGAATATTATATAAATTCGGTTTTCGCGAGTTGAAAGAGAGTGAAGTCTGAGGTTAAAAGTTAAGTAAAGTGAAGCAAGTGATCTGTTGACACGTAGTTGTTGACAAGCTGAAGTTGATACGTTTGATGTACGCAAGTAGAAGTGGTTAGTGAAGATTGAAAAGCAGTGGAATTAAAGATTACAGAGGCGTGGAGCCATCGTCATTTGATCAAGCTAAGGAAAGTGCCTGAAGTTTCCCGAGAAGGATCCGAAGCATTAAGGATTCAGGTATCGTAATTTGATTAAGTAAAAGCTGATTATTAGTGTGCCACGTAGTTGTAAATGAGCGTATTTAAGCTGTCTCAGATTCAGTTTGGTTCTGTAATATTATCCCCGCATTTGAGTATTTCACCTCTGCCCTCTACCATTGTTAATATACCTTAATTAGAATTGTGTTGTGTCTGTTTCATAATATTAATAAGAATTAATAAATCAAATTAGATTGGAATAATGTCTGGGGATTATTTAGTTCCTCCTACACATCTAGCCAGGTTTACAGATAGACAGGAGGGTTCATATGTAAGGGGTAACCAGAGGTTACCACAATGGACAAACTGCATCTCTTAAAAACATTATCATTAATAATTTCACTATAAGAATTCAAAACATGGGCAAATAAAAGGTAAAAAGAAGAAAATATCAGTGCCCGTGCAGCATACAGGTAAACCGGTTGTGGCCAGCTTTATGTAGCTCGTGTGGTGTACAATTAAACCAGTTAGGGTTTGAAACCAAAGGGTTAAATACTTCTAAGATCGTATAAGATATCATAACATACATACATATATAGGATTAATAAAACATTTGTATTTGGTTTAATCTACTTCAGGACCGGCGAATGGAGAAAGAAATGTTTCTCTAGGCTCGCACTTTCCGAGAGTATACGCGCGCATGGGACCCGGCGAATTTCACTTCTAAGCCTAATTTCTTTAAAAATTCATATAAAATCTTTAATGCAATCAAACAAGCTAAAATTACAATTTACTATCATTGATAATATCTGAATACACAGTACAAAAATGTTCACTATGTTTAAAAAAAATAAACAATTACGAATTTCAAAGAAAATGTTTTCATTTCAATAAAAAAAGTACTCTTTATGAATGTCTGATGCTCAATTAACTAATAAGCTTTCCGTCTTTTAAAATTTAGTCAAAATATAAACAAATATCCAGAGCGCAATAAATCCCTAACCCTTAAATGCCTGATTCTCTCGAAAAAGTTAAACACGTGCAGTTTACATTCATAAATATCCCGAAACTATAATTTAAAAAAAAAAACTCGAAGCCGAAAACACATACTGAAGTTCAAAATTTTGTGAAACATTATTCGTAAAGAAAATGGACTTTAACCGCCATCTGCCTTTAAAAAATTGTTTAAAAACGTTCCAAACTCAAATCACATTGGAGTGATCATAGGCCTCAGAGCAGGGAAAACGCGTGATCACATGTATGTGATCATGGTCCTAAATGGGTTAAAACCTTTGCTGAGATACTTTAATAGCTGCGATATTCTATTGGTTATGGTCATGGATTCATAGCTGGTGAGTCATGAGTTAAAGCCTTAGGGACACTTAAGACCCACTGCTAAGAGGTATTGGGGCACATTAAGTCTGCCTTGGCTCAAAGTCCTACCGTTGGAGTGGTGTGAAGTTAGTAGAGAGGGTTGCCAGCTCAGTGGGTGGCATCTTCTTTACTTGACCATGTTTCGCGAAGTTCATCCCCAATAGCCCTCGTTTTGCTTTACAGTGACGTTAATTAACACTCACTCCCTAACGCTGAAATATTTTGATTAGGAAAAAAAATTAGAAGTATGAAAAAAAAAGAAAGTTCTCCATCGTCACACACTGCTTGAGGTTTGTCAGATAGCTCCAATCTGACACATTAAACGAGCGCGTTATTTCAGCGTTATAATAAGTCCCACTTCTGGAGCATCTAGCCATCTTTTTATTTCCCAATTTACTAAAAAATTTTTTCCCTGATAGTAAAAAAAATAATAAAACTGCGGAGGGGGTCATCGAAGGCCAAAGAACATACACAGTTCTGCAGACAAGAAGGAAAATACTGAATGACGCAAAAGAGATCGGCGGAGTGTTTCTGAAAATAAGCAACTTTCATTGTTCAATATCACGCGAATAGGCACTTAGGGACATTATACCACAGGGTTTTAAGACACGCGTTAAGATGATTCCTTGTCTCTTTGGCGAAACATCGCATTATGGCTTCAAATTATGGCTCCACTTTTTGCGATGAGGGCTTCTAAATTTACCACGCACCCGAATGCTCGTTTCCATGGCAACAGGGGGTTCTAATTAAAGTTACGATTGCGGATGGATCCCTCTTCCATGCTGATATATATATACTTTTTTTATTTATCCTACCATTCCGTGGTTGTTTCTCTGGCGGATTTTAATTTGCTTGGCATAGCAAGCGCTTCGAATGGTATGTCGGCTGTTTAATTTGCAACGAAGGGAATTCGCTGAGAAATGTTCTACGGAAAGAAATTAGGGAAGTTTTAGTTGTTTTGGGGAATGCTCAGGTTATTGGATTTTCGAGATCGGGGTTTTCAAACGCAGAGGTGGAGGCTCTGTAATAAAAACAAATGAAATCTCTTTCCTTCGCTGCTTTTTTTTTCTTTCCCGTTTTTCCTTTTGGCTGCGTCATTTTAAGCAGATTTTTCTTTTTCGTCTGCCTTGTAGAATTTTTTGTTCTAATGAGGATACGAGTTTCGTAATACCAGCGAGATGCGACTGATTTTATTTTAGGATCAGCATTAGTTTCACGTCATTTTGCTTCATATCGCGTAATAAGCGGTGATAAAAAGTAATAGACTATTTCATTAAGCCTCTTTGTACTCGATTAAATATTATTGTTCTCAGTGTAATGTTGGATATTTTAGAGATAAATAATTGCAGAAGATTAGAATCTTTCTGAAAAGTTGCTGGAAGATTCTAATTTAAGAACGATTCAACAGCAGTTTTTAATGAGAAAAAGTTTTCAAATCTATAAATAATAAATTAGTGCAATATTTGTGAATATATGCAAGCGCAATATATGTTTTTATGTAAAGGTTTAATTAATATTTTAAATACATTAGTGTGTAAGATATTAAAAGTTATTCTTTTTTTAATACGCTGTGTGTCATTTTACACGAATATTATGTGAACTACTGTAATTGCATAGATATTGTGTTTCTTAAATAACACAAACACGTGAAAATTATGGGCTTAAATGTAATCTTTTATTAGACTAACTTATATCAAGATTCTTAATTTGATTGGAAAAAGAAAAGCAAATTCCAGATAATGGTTTAAATTATAATTTAACAAAAGTAAGTAAAATATGAATATTGCAGCTGAAACTCCTGAGTTTAGATATATTAACATAAACTTAAATTTACAGAACACTACAATATGGGTTGATGGCTATTTTTATTTGTAAATAGTACAGTTAACACAATAAATTTCCTGTATAGACTATTACTAGCTCAGTTCATTTCAAGTCAATGCAATTTACATAAATAATTTCGGAAGATGAATGAACAATAATAGAAGAAAATTAAACATATATAAAAAGAACAGCGAAATTCCTTTGTTTTTTCTCCCAAAAAGGAAACTTAAAAAGGAACATCTTCAAAATACAGAAAAAAATTTGATTTAAAGTTAAATAAAATAATTTTATCATGAAGACTAAATTCTTGAAATGTACACAATTCATTTTTAAAAACAAATTTTTTTTAATAATTTATATAGGCTGCTATTAAACTTTTATGAATCGTATTTTCCTACATAAATACTAAATCTATTCTGATTTGAGCTATAAGATTGTATCAAACACCCATAGAGGAACATTAAAAACATCTTCAGGAAATAGTTATTTTAATCACTGTTTGAAAATATCAGTCTCCTCTTTCTTCTTTTTTGAGAACATATACTAAACATCTTAAATTAATTTATACAATTAATTTAAGGGGACATGGTACGATTTATACACAATTTTTTAATTTAATGATTTTCAAAAATTTTTAGTTGCTTCCTGTGTTTATGCGTTATGTAAAACAGATTTTGTGCTCAAAATTTCATAAAATGCTAACCATTTAATTTTTAAGGAAAAAAAATTTAGGAGGTGATTTTAAACGCTACTCCTCTAACAAAAATTGATGAACACTCATGAAATTTTATTTAGAAGTACGTCAAACTATAAAACAAAAGTTGGTATGGGTTTTGTGATAAATTGCTTGGTATTTTGTATAATAGTTTGTAATGATGGTTAATTTCCCCAACCATCAGTATACGAGAGTTAGAAGAAAGATTAGCCATTATCAAATCAAACACAATTTATTTATAAGTCTCAGCAGCCTAACAAACTTGAACATCCCAAGATTAGAAAATGCACCCGGAACCTAATTTAGGAAACAAGAGTGAGGAAGACTATTTCAACAAATTTAGTTAATAACTTACTTTAAGTCAATGTTAATTTAATTTATCTAATTGACAAATCGACAATTATAAATATTAAGCAGATAATGCACTGCACACTTTTATCTAACATTCTATTAACTTACGTTAATCCTCACAGATATCATTTAGTTTCTAACCTCTCTTACTCGTCGAACCCGAAAGCTAATACTTAAATACATGACATAATTTACATATATCGCGTCTTCTTCTTTGGGTGGAAGTTTTCAATGGAAAAATATTTAAAAAAGAATTTCACCAACAGGATTATTAGGAAGAACGCGGATAGACCTGTTACAACTTCTTTTCATGAATGCTTATTGAAAATTCCTTAAAAAATGTATAAATTCAAATTAAATTATTTTTTAAAAAATAAGTATTGCTTTGATTCAAAAATTCATTCCAACTTTTGTTACAAGTATTATTAGCAATAGTTAGAAAAAATGTTAAAGCATTTGACACAATAGAAAAAAATGTTTAGCACTTTAATTAAAGACAAACTAGTTATTTTATTTTTCTAAGTTTTGATTTGCCATTGGGATGTGAATAAAATGTTAATGCAAAAGTTATCATAATTGTTTATTTTTTAAGCTTATAATTTTAAATTTTATGATATAAATGAAAAGTATATAAAGGATAATCCAGGCTGAAACAATTAGATTTGATTTTTTGGCCGATTTTCGGTTACTGAATCATAATGTTGTTTCCCTGTAGATAAATTTATATTAACTAATTAGATTTATTAGTTAATATATATCTAAAAGGAATTAGATATATATTCAGATTAGATATATCTAACTAATATATATTAGTTAATATAAATAAGTTAATATATATCTAGTTTTTCCTTGTTCGGAAATGAATTTTTTAAACGATTTTTTTCCCTTTTAGATTGTATCAAATTAGACTCCTTTAAAGGTGAATTGCATTAAAGATTCTCGTATACAAAAATCTATGTTCATATGATATTTTTATTTTACAAAGCTTATAATTTGCAACCTTTAAATGTTTTTAAAGATAATACTTAACTCCTAACGATGTTTTTTTTATTCATTTTGATCGTAATGATGATTAGTTTAAGAAAACTTCTCTACTTTTGTTTAAATAAATTTTCATTAAAACTTTCGTAAAACCCACTATTACGTCATTGAATACCACTTTATGCATTTTTGGGTATTCTACTTCTTTTATCTATCCTTTCATTTCTTAAATTTGCTTATGTAAATACAGGGGAAGTTTCCGACCAAGATATGCAGATTCCTTGGATGGTCTCCTCGACCGTAACTGTTTAGGGTAAATAAAAGGAGGACGAAGTTCCAGCTACCAGAGAAATATCCATTTCCTTTACAAGCCACATGTTAATAGTAGGCGAGCTGCTGACAAGTAATTTACTGGATTTTAATCTTTGTTTTAACTAAATAAACGATTGATTAATTGTTACCAGTGTTACCACTTAATTTTCCTATTGGAGAATATATCATTTTCTAAATACATTACGAATTCAAGTGAACTGTATGTTCTTGCTTTTGTGTAATGTATTTTTTAAAAAGAAATTGAGATATTAAACTCTATTCGAGTTTATGTAGTGACAGGATATATTATTCACTTCATTATGCATAGTAAAAAACTTTGAATCTAATCTAATTTGAGAGATGCAGAGTGTAAGTCTTAGATTTCACCCTTTGTTAAATTTGAATTGCAACTTTCCTGTTATTTCCTCAATTCATATTTAATTTTCTTCTATTACCCTCAAGTAAGCATTTAGTAATAATTATGTATCTCAAATTGAAGTTTTTGAAGTAAATTTGTTTCAGTAAAAAGAGCTGTTTATAGTTTTTAGTGTTTCCTGAAACCTGTTTTTAATGCCTGAAGACGCCCATGTTTGGAACGAAAAAAAACAAAACATGGAATCTGCATCAAATTAGCAATAACTAGATTAGTTTATGGTTCTATGTTAATCATAGGTTCATCTGTTTGATAAGAAGGAAATTACGCTTTAGTTTTGAGGTATGTAAATTTTCTCCGAAAATGAAAAGAAACTTTAATATGTTGGACGCATAATCTGAATAATACTCTTTTTTTCTAAAATATATTGCAATAAATATGACGTTTATTTGTTTCAAATCACTTATTGTTTCAATCTATTTATTTTTATCATTTTATCATCCGTTTGTGACGGATCAATACGCGTCCTCTAAGTAACTCCTTGGGGATTCCTTTAGGGCAAGAATTATTTCAACCAACTTTCACTGAAGGTAAGAAAATGTGATTATGCAAATTAGGTTTAATTTATATATTCTGTATTCGCGAGTGTTAGAGAGTTAGTGAAGTGAGAATCGAAGATTATTAAAGTGAGAATTGAAGTTTACTGAAGTGAAGATAGCTCGGATGTGAAGTGAATTAATGAGAAGGGAGCAATCCGGCCGTAGAACGTAAACAGTGTAGGACGTGTAAAATTGGAATTTCTAAGAAGGGCTCAAGCCAACTATTAGTGTTAAAGGCCTCATCTGAAGGATAAAGAATTACATGAGATTAGGTACACTGCTCATTATTTTAAGTAGAAGTTAGAGAGTTAAATTGTTAGTGCGCGTCCGAGGTAAAAATGATCTTGTATAAGTTATCGTAGGTTTATAATTGAATGATCGTAATTATTATCCCCACGCTACCTTGTCTCACCTCAGTCTTCTAAGTGTAGATCAAATTTATCTTAATCGGATTATTATTGTGTCTGTGTTGAATATTGTGACAAATAAAATTTTTTAGTGAATCATGTCTGATCATTTAATTCCTCCCACACATCTAGCCGGGTTAGAGGGAAGAAAGAAAAATACTTCTTTACGTGTTTATTTTCCGTTCTTTTATATTTTGTTGAGCAAGCTTGATTTTGCAGCAAAAAAATAAACATTTAGTGTAATAACCGTATATCATTTATGGATATATTTAGATTTAAATAATTTACAGGAATTTTTTTCGAAGGCAATCTATAACTCCTAATTGTGCTTTAAACATAGGGTCATTGCTTGTATTTGTTATTAGTCACTGAGTAATTTCAATTTATTGCATTAGAAAGCCAGCCAGAGTTCGAAAGTAATCTTAATATCAAGCCTTTCTTTAGAATATTGACACATTTTATTTTTCAATATCTTTTGGTAAAATATACCACTTTTATGCTTTTTTTAACATAATGCCTTATTAAATGCAAAATATTTTACATAAATTCAAAACGAATTTTTAAAAAATTTGAACAACATTTGAGTATACATTTCTCCTACTATCAGCTTTTTACACGGTCGAAAGGCTATTATTGCTAAAAAGCTAGTTTTACAGAGCGCTTCTCATTGTTAAACTATTCCATTTATGTGTGTTGAAGTTTATATTAATATTCTGTATTTAGATTGCATCATTGTTTTACTGTGAATTTTTACATTTCATATCTACTATCTACTTTAACATAATTAAAATAATTTCATGAACATTTTGACAATTGCTCTTGAATGCGACAAAAAGTAATTTTAAGGTATCCGAATACTTGCGATAACTTTTTTTAAAAAAAAATGGAAATATGGGGATTTTTGTTGTTGTTTTTAGATTTGTTTAGTACATTTTAAGAAAAATATGCTAAAATTAGGAAGAGAAAAGAAATTATTATTACTAAAATGGCAAAGAATTGTTAAAAATTTACAAAAAGTAACATAAATGTGGTCCATTCTATAAAAAAAGCTTATGAACAAAGTTTTAATTTTTCAATTCTGATATATTATGTTATTCATTTTTGAAATGCTAATCACGATAAGGGATATTTTAATTTTTACAAAAACTAGAGCACTTTATCTTAGTTATTATATGAAATTGCTTAAAAAAACAAGTGATTATATTCACATAAGGGACTGTAAATTTTGCGATAAAATGGTGATTTATAAATTTTAAGGTTAAAACACTTCTACTATTATACAGAACATATACAAAAAATTTCAGTTAATTATTTTCAAAACTTTTTTAGCAATCTCTGACATTTGAGGATTTTAAAAAAAAACTCATTTCGAGTAAAACGCGTTTTAATGTAAGACATCTTGCTTAAAGTAATGGTATCTGCTTTTACTAAAACGCTTGTAGTTTTTGTTCTAATGAACGGAAAATAATAAACTTGATATTTTTATAAAGCTAATAAGATGTCCTATAGAATAAAATCATAAAAAAATTGTTACTTTTTGGCAAAATTCACAATTTTAGGGTAGTCGTATTCCTTAAGTACTGTACCAAAGATCGTCAGACAAATACAGGAAACGATATTATTGTTAATATTGTAAATTATCCTGTAAGTGGAATGTAGGGTAACAATATATTATGCTCTTTTTTGTATTTATACACTATATTCTTGCACTTTTAATAGAAAAAAATAAGATCGAAATTTATGGCTGCGCGTTATACGCCAGAAATAAAAAAGATAGATTAAAATATAAAAATAAGATCTGTATAAAAGATAAGATTTCTGTATATATTTCTAAATACTGTTCATTTAAAAGACATGATATACCTTATGAACTTCCATTTTGGATAACATGAAAAGTTCATCGAAAGTTTTCCAATATTTTTTAAGGCATATCAGCGAGTTATGTTAAATCTTGTCTCCATCAACGTTACTATGATTATAAATAAATACCCTTTTGTTCCATCTAATTGTTTAATATACTACATTTTTTATAGATTTTTTATTGATGCCAGATTTTATTTCATTTCATGCTTTTAATATTCACACAATTTATCTAGACTTTAAAAGATATGAGCTTTGCACATGTACATTTCAAGTTTCTTCGAAAAGGAAAGTGCGCGCGATACTGCTAATATAGTTAAAAATTAAAAATTCCAATTTGGAAGTATACGGACGCATTATTCACCGGTACTTGCAATATGAAGGTTTTACAGAAACTAATATTTTATATACCTTTTCAAATTTAATATTATTTTTGGCAATAATGTTTTACTTTATATAACGTATTTAAATTTGTTACTGTATTAATGTTTTATTTAAAGCGAAGTAATATGTTGTAAATGAAACTAATAAAAATTTTCAATGCAATTAATCAGTCTTATGAGTTAAAATTTTTAAGAATGATTTTGTTGCGATTTAAAAGTTATTTGACACGACTGAATGTATACAAGAAGATTTTTTTTAACATGCTAAAAGTATATTAATTGAATACATACTAGTTTTACAAATATCAGTGAAATATCTAACATTATCAATGTTTTTAAGATATTGATGTTTTATATTGTTTTAAAACTATACAAATATTTCTGAATGTAACATATTCATAACGCATGTACGTGACCAAAACCTAGTGGCTAACCATTTTGTGATGATTCTTCTAGAATTAAAATACAAAATGTTTTAATATAATAGTATAAAAATGATAATGCCTTATATTACTTTATCACTAAAATTCTTATCCATGACTTCTTTGAAAACCAGTTAAATTTCATCCTCAACCAGTATTTACAACTTTATAGCTTAAATGCAAAGCACGACATCCTTTATTTCCAAAGAAAGAACAAAATAGACTCGGTTCTAGGACACTGTTTATCCCTATAGGACACGGGAATCCACGTACTAGGGAAAACCAGGTCGGGAGTCAAAGTTCTAATCTAAATCACTTCTGCGTCCTACTTTGGCGACAAGGGAAGACATACAATCGACAAGTCTTTAAGATTTTGATCGATATGCCCAAGTGTATCGTGTTCCTTCCATCAACTCAGCTCGCCAACGTACAAAAGACTCCAGATTCGTGTATGGGGATGGTTAATGCACAGACCTAACTTGTAGACATGCAGTTTTTCCCTGAAAAAATTTCTTTTTTTTTCATTCTTGTCGTAGAAAAGGGGTCAAAGCGAAATACAACGTTACTGGGTATTATTTCCGGTACACGCCTTGATCAGTTTGTCATGATTTCTTTTAATGAAGGAGTGATTTGTTGAGAATATTAAATGATTCTGAAGAGATTAGTTCTGTTTTTCTTTTACAAAAACACAATTCATTAATTGATAAATCAGAGAATTTGTAAATGGAAAATTTAAGTAATATTATTTGATAATTGGGGTTTTGTAAAGCTAGTGAGAGCTGTTTAAATGCTATAAATGCTTTTTCACGCGTAATAAGTGCATTTTCAATCCTTCCAATAATAAGTTATAACAATGATACGTAAATAAAATATTTTCCTTCTGTTTTCTCTTACATAATATATAGGGTGAATCAAACCTTTGGAAACATTATATATATATATATATATATGTATGTGTGTGTGTGTGTGTGTGTAAGGATAATTAAATTAGATCTAAAATTAAATCCCTAGACCACTTTTAACTTTTATTTTCCGTTACATCTTTAAGTATTAAATTTATTATCCAGTCCGGGAATGAAGAACACATGGCCCTAAACAGAACTTTGTTGCTCCGACCATTAATTTTTTATTACCTCGTATGTCATGCTTAACTTTCAAATTTACCTCTTCAATAAGAAGTGTACTTGAAAGACATCTGGCTTTTAAGTGGCCGCCGACTCTGATACTTAACGCGTGTCCGCTTTTCTCTTAGAAGCAGATCCAAAAATGTCTTAGTTGAATAAAGACAGTTAAAACAAAATGCCTTGGTGTTGACTCGGAAAACACGAGATATACGTATATATATATATATATATATATATATATATATATTGTTTTATTGCATTCCAAAAACTATGGAATAGTTTTACTGATTGCATTGTAAAGAAAATAATCGTATTTCGAAAGAATGGATATATATGTCTTGGGAACACAATGCACTAGTTGAGCAAGACGTATATACACGCACGAGGCAGTCAAGGGGTTTAAACAGCTATTAATTTGCCCAATTACTTTATAGGTGATTTAGACAATTATTTTACTAAAATAATATTAAGGATTTCTTAAAATCAAACTTTAATACTATTCTAACTCAATAAATCCGTAATAACAATTCAAATTCCACGTGAGAAAATCTAGTTCTTTACCAATCAAAAGAATAACTAAATCTCTTTTTTTAAGAATCGTTCATTTGGGAAACTTTTGCAGGAATATTCTTTGAAAATTTTCTTAACTAATTTGATCTGCATCAGCATAAAGCAGGATAGCGCTTTAGGCAAATTATCTTTACAATGTGCCAAACAGTTTAGTCGTTTCTGCAGCAATTGTGTTTTAGCAATAAACTACTTAATGCTTTAATTAAAAGGAGTCAAGGAAAAGGGTAATTACAAAAATGCGATGGCTTTGTTAAGTTTCTAACTCTGTTTTTGTTCTAATAATGGTAATTATTTCCGTAGCACTAAGTACTTAATTTGATAAGAGATAGAATGAATTTATGGAAGAGTTCATTGTTTGCTTTCATCCACTACAAGGTAGGTTATAAGGGCTTTAGTAGCAGAAACACACAATGGATATAATTCTAAAAGTTATGATGTTGTTATTATCAAATATCTAACTTATTTTTTCAAAACGCTTACATTTATGAGCTTATTTCATTTACCAAACACTAAATTGAAGAAGTTTTCTGTTAAATATCTCGCGTGAAAAATAAGGCCCACATTCAACTTTTTTGAATATGAAATTATTTATGAAAATTTTAACCTTATATTTTGGTCATGTATTCCAAAACTAGATGTTTCCCGCGCACTTTTCTGGGGTATTTCATGACATTGCAACACTCTATATTCTTCTCTTTAAGGTTATAGTTATCTAAGTTCCAATATTAAGCTTTGGATTGTATTCAAAAATATTCTTAACCCTTTCGCCTCTTAGTTTAAAAAGCATAGGACTTGAGTTTCTAAAACAGAAATATTTAGCATTTATGAGTTGTAGCACTTCCCTTGAAGTTGATTCTTTAAAACATCATTTTTAGATAATCTGTTCTCAACAAAAGAAACACGCCTGTCAAATTGCAAACTCTAGACCTAATTCTTTTAAAACCAATTTTTGCACTAAAAACGCTGTTGTAATCCACCCAAAACCAGTTCCTGCGATTTCTGCAAAACCCGTATTTAGCGGATATCCTCTCAACAAATGAAACATGTTTACCAAATTTCAAGTCTCTAGGTCTGATAGTACAAAAAAGGAAATTATTAATTTTATCTGTAAAGTATACTTAAGCCTCGTTCTTGGTTGTCACTTTCCACAAAACCATTTCGTAACGATCTATACTCAATAAAAGAAATATGTTCGTCAAATTTCATGTCTCTAAGTTTAATAAATCAAAAACACGATTTTTTTATTTATAACCTTTTCCCCCCGTAACCCCCTTTGGAGTCTGTTTCTACAAAACCGGACTTTTACTCAATAAAAGAAATTTGTTTGCAAAAGTTCATGTCTGTAGATGTAATAATTAAAAAAAGGGAATTTTTGTTGCCTTTTTCACCCCCTCGGACGTCTAATTTTAAAAAAAACCCTTTCTTAACGAATCTCTGCTCAATAAAAGGAACATGCCTGCCTTATTTTAAGTCTGTAGGTTTTATAGTTTCACGGATTTCATGATGAATGAGTCACTTTTCTCCTACATATAGAGAGATAAATTGCGATTGCTCTGTTAATACATGAGCATGAACGTGGTAAAATGCTACTATGAGAATTATTAAAAACTGCTCAGTTATTACATAAATGCAATATTTTATGCGTATTTAACTCTTGACTGTAAACCATGAAAAGATATATTTAATGACTTTTTTGTTTATTTAAAAACAAATTAACTGATTTAGAAATTTCTTTGATGTTTACGTAAGACTAAATATTTGTATTTAAAATGCATGTAATCAGAACCTTTAAAAAGAATTCTAAATATTTATTTGAAATGACTCAAATGAAAATTTCGAAGCAGCAGTATCATTTATGGAAGGATTGAAGAGAAATGTTTTCCCCCTGAGAGATTAAAATTAGTTGTCAGATAAATAAGGCAAAGCGAAACTAAAACCTAAAAAGAAATACATACTTTAACTTAATGATGCGTTGAGGTTTACACTTCTTTAATTCAAGCATGCTATTTCGTGATTACCACACCTTTTGTAAGCATATTTTGTAATGAAAAATATTACATGCAATGAAACATTATTATATAAATGAAAGTTTGCAAATATTTTAGATTCTAAAATTAAACTAGTTTTTAGTGTCATTTTACTAAAAAAAATGAGATAAAGTAATTATTACGCAAAAAATGTCTTCTCTAGTTTTAAGTATTGTTTACGAGATAAATATAGGGTCACCCAAATAAAAGTAGCACTACAGTCGGTTTAATGCTATTAATATAAATTAGTATACAAAGGAAAGATGTAATACACATGTAACGTATATGCTAGACAAAGTCCCCCTGTAGGTTGGTACAAGTGTCCCAGAGGTCCACGATATGATGGATACCCTGGGTGAAGAAGATACGGTGATGGTTGTGGATCCAATTTTCAACAGCAAAAAGCCGTCCATTCACAGCCTTCTGGAGTGTACCGAAAATGTGGTATTTACCCGGCGAGAGATCCGGGCTGTAAGGGGGACATTCGAAAACCTCCCAGCAGAATTGCCTTTACAATATTTGGCAAGCTACAAACACATGAGGACACTATTTATCATGCAAGATACTAATCCCACAGGACAACAAGCCAGGTAAGCCAGTGGTGTAACGTACGCCCCCGCATCGTGTGTGGTCAGGATTATAAGGAACCCAAAGGAGGGTGTTATGGTTTTGTAATCCTTTGTAAGATCTGACTTTCTTCCCAAAACTTGTCTTCACGGGGGGGGGGGAGGCTAATATTCACCGTTACGCCATTGACGTCAAAGGTGCTTGATATTCATTCTCTTTTCAAGAAATAGGGCACAGTACGTGGAAGCAGTGACAGCCGTATTGTTTGAAGGCATCCATGATGCGAACGATGCCTTTTAATGTACTTCTACCCAATCACACACGCATCTGACAATATCGCTTGCGTTCTTAGCACTCAGCGCCCTCTATAGGAGCATTCGCAGTCATCTTTCCTTTCAAACCGTAGTTATTACAGCAATGCCACTTGTATTTGGTGACCCTCATATTTACATATTAACAAGGTAATGATCTGAACAACACATTAATTACTGGAATCATAAAATTAAATTAAAGATCGAAGATAAATATACTTTGTACCTTATTCATAGCTTTTAAAGAAAATAAGTTACAAGAAAAGACAATGAAATTTAATATTCAGAGTGCAAAACTATTCTCTCTCAACTGATAAATGGTTTATTTGCTTACAGTTCTGATTAAAAATTTTCAGAAAGGAATGGTATTTACTTTTTGAAGGCTGAAATGAATCGCAATCTTAGAAGACGAAAATTTCACAATGAAATTATCTTAAAAAATGTTTTTTTTTTCGGTTTTTATAAATGTGAATTCTTATTTTCTACTATTCTTAATTTTAAGTTTCGATACTCGATTTTAGTCCTGAATCAGTGGAGGAACTTTCGGAATTCAAAGTTACTTATGGAAAAATTAATGGGTTAAGTTAACTGAACGTATTTAAAATATGAACTATAACTATAGGTAAACCAACACGCTCATCACAAATATCTGGCTTTGCGAATTTTTGCTGCACAACTTGGAAATTATACGTATGAATCTTTCTTTATTTAAATTTATTTTTCTCAAGGTAATTAAGAATTTTCGCTATTATTTTTATTTTTTAATCTATTTTATCTTTCAATTTGGTTTTTATTTACATTGCAGGAGAAGTAATGGCGACATATCTCACGACTTCTGAGCTGTCGGCCCAATAACTAAATTCCTAGATCCCGTTAACGTGAGTACTTTAAGCCTTGATAGGTTTCATGTGCGTCGGCTCTTTACATTGCATATTTTCGATGGCACCAGGATTTGAATCTACGACTTGACAAAGCCGGGAATTTGTTCGAGACCATAATTGCTTGATTACTAGGTTACCGCAGTCACTTTCAATCACTTGAGTCTAACATTAAAATATTTTCAAATTCATCAAAATATGTTTGTCTATTTGTAGCACATAGAATTGAATTTATATAACTTGCGTAGTTTCAGAGTTCGTGCTCGAAAAACAAAGCTCACACAAATCTGAACAAGGACTAAGACTGTGTTGTAAAGTAATTCGATAGCTTCTCTAGACTCTGAGCATGAGCAGTAAGTTTCAAGTTGAAATAAGAATTATAAGAAGATTATCTAGAGAACAGGGGTCGACAACTTCTTAGTTGTGGCGTGACAAACCAATCTACCAATAGGATTCAGTGTGCCACACAAGACATTTTTGAAACAATTCGATTTCAGCAGTAATGCATGCAGAATTAAAGAATAGAGATCAATAATATAAATTTACAGTTTTATAATGTATAAATTTTGCATCATTTAAAGTTATATCTTAACATAAAAATAAACAGCATAAAGCATAATTATTTCTTCAACAAAAATAAAAAGTTAAAATTGTATATATAAGAGGGTTCGGGCAAAAATCATGGTAACTATTTTTTTTTCTTGAAGATACCAGTCGGGTTGGTAAATGTGACATATACAGACGAAAGGACAAGGTGTTATCGACATGTGTGGACAATGAATAGCACTGACATATCGCAACAAACTAATTTATTACGGTAGTACACAGGGTAATATGGTCTTCACGGTGCAAAAGAATGACAACACAATACACATAAAGTTGACATCACGATGCATTTGTTGTGCGTTTCTCGATTCCACTTGTCCTCTCTAACTCCAGTAGCATCCATCGTCTGTCCTCATCCATGAGCTGCTCGATGACGGCACGTGCAAGTCGGTCCGCACAGTGACCGGTCGTCCCGAAAGTTGCTCATCACTGGTTGACGCACGTCATTGCTGAAACTTTCCTACCCAACGTGCTACTGTACGATAGGGTAGGGCATTATTCCCAAAGGCTCCCACAAATTCACTGTGACATTCCATCTCATTTTTCCCTCGGAGAACGGCTTTGATGTAAGCGCGCTGCTCAACACGGGTTACTTCCATCTCACACGACACTCACCAACTGATTAATTTCACAGCCCTCACTGCGCTACTACCAGCTATCACATAGCCATCTGTTGTTCGGTACACACACTGTGCCTGCAGAACTTCCACACGACTCATATACGTTTGAAATCCGTTCTTATATCTACAAGAAAAAAAAATAGTTGCCATGACTTATGCCCTAACCCTCGTATTATGTATTTTTAAAACATATTTATTAATGTAAGAAATAGACAATATATAAGTACTTCCCTCCATAAAAGTTAAATAAGGTAAGAAAAAAAATTTAATGCTAAACAAGTACTTGCACCTCTCTACTTTTATATCGCAAAATCAGAGGTATGTTTAGTGACTTTCAATTTGACACGATTCTGAGCAATCAGTTGTTAAATGATTTCTTAGCGTTACTCGAAATATTTTTCATATGAGGAAAGATTTTTTTATTTAGATAGGTAGAAGCAGTGTAAAATATAGATATGTAGAAGCAGCGGATATGCAAAAGCGGAAGGCAGAGTACATGCAGTTTTCTCTCTTCAACCATTAAATATCTCCAGCAATGATATTTAATAATTTACAAAATAGCTATACATTTATTTTTAGAGATATTTCAGATTTCTTCATAATTCCGTAAATGTCCATAATTCTGAAGATGTTTGTCAGGTAGGATGCATAAAAAATTTATCAACTTCCATCCTCTCAAAAAGGACAAATATGTAGAATAGTGCAGCGTGCTAAATGTGGTACGTGTGTCATAAGTTGTCGAACCCTGATCTATCAAAATATCTAACATTACAGTTATAAATGAATAATACGTGGAGTTATCGAGAAAATCTAAAGTCGGCAAACTTCGCGTAAAATTGAAGCAACGGTTAGCTCTTTAAAAAATAGTATATTGAAAGGCATCAACTCTTGATGCTCTCAAGAACATTATTAAATAGAATGATGTAAAATGCATTTCACTTCAGCTATTTGTGTATTTTTATTTAAATTTCAAGAATAAGTGGGGCATTTTTGTAAGAAGTAGAACTGTTCAACAGAATTAAATCATATAATATAATATATATATATATATATATATATATATATATATGTATATCAAATTTTTTATTCATCGACAACGTAATATTGTTTGATTGTTTTCTACAATTAGAATTTTAATACATCGGGACAGTTTGTTTTGATATTGTCTTAATAAAATGTTTTCTTAGATATTTTTATGTTTGTGATTTAATCTATTCGCAAAAAAAGTTTAGTTAATATTTTCACATTCGCAGGATTATATTTGAAGTCTGACTAAATTTTAAAAAGAATTTTTATAATATGCATTTTATCCTTTGTACAATTAAGCCTTTTAAATGTAAGTGGATGTATATAATTGATAAAGAAAACTTTTTTTTTGTTAACTTAATTTTGTTATATATATAAAGGATATTGTTGTGAAAATAAATTAAATAATATTCAAAAGGAAAAGTAATACAAATATGAACTGTACAAAATGAGTAATCATGAAAATATGAACAAAAAATATGTAGGGAAAGATAAAATTTCAGGAATATAGAAAAATTTCAAATTAGGTCTAAAGATGTTGGATTTTACAAAAAAAACTACTTAAACATATGTAAATAATATGCTTAAAAATAAAATACATTATTATTTTTTGAATTTGATTGATTAAACATCAATTAGAAAACTTCGTAAATAAACTAATGCAACGATAAAAAAAAAATGTTTCAAAGTTTCCTTACTCCCAGTTCCCTCATAGAATCAACGAATTCTTGAAATTTCCATAATCGTACTTGCTTGAGCTCATCTTTCTCAACTGCGTTATCCGGTGATCGATACAGACGAAGATTTTTCTTTTATCTGAGGTAGTCTGGAAAATGTTAAAAGGAAAGGGATATTTATACTAGGAAATATATATATATATATAAGGAGGGATGAACAAAAATGGCATATTAAATTTAGTTAACTTTTAACTTTGTTATTGAAAGTTTTACAGTATATTTAAAATGATTTGAAAAAGTAATTTTAATGTATCAAATGGAGTTAAGAATATCAAGCCTTTTTGCTTAAAGATTGTTATAATAGCATAAGTAAGGGCTTTGAAAATTGAACAATTAATTTATATAAATGTGATGATTTTTTTAATATTTTGAATAGATTATAGTATATTAACTTTTCTTTGAAATGTATCGTGATTTTATTTTTTTATTAAACAACATAGGAAACAATTTAAATTTACATGTATCAGTTTTAGAAGAAAATATATATGAAGTGTGTGTATATTTCGGAATTAAATTTAAGATTTATTTAAGAAAACCATATCACGTAAAATAGTAAAATATAATGTATATAATGCTCTTTAATAGCTTATTTTAAAGTTGTTTAAAACATACATAGATAATAATTTATTTTAATTAATATATATTTTAAAATTAGAGAAAACGGCACTTAAAAATATGCTGAAATTTAGTTAAATTTATAAAAAAAATCTGAAAATCTATGTATTTTTTTGTAATGCTCTTTAATAGCTTATTTTAAAAGTGTTTAAAACATACATAGATAATAATTTATTTTAATTAATATATATTTTAAAATTAGAGAAAACGGCAGTTAAAAATATGCTGAAATTTAGTTAAATTTATAAAAAAAAAATCTGAAAATCTCTATGTATTTTTGTACTAATTGTTTCAAAGGGATATTTTTACTGCAAACTTTTTAATCTGATCAATATATGGTAAAAAGTATTTCAAATATATTTTATATAATGTTATGCCGAATTGTTTTCGAAGAAAAAGTTATGACCATTTATAATTAAATACAATCGTTTTATTAGATTGTCCTTTTTATAAGAAGCAGATATTAAATAACACTAATATTTGACTATAAAATTTGAAGTAATATCCTAAAATTTCACTAATTTTTAACTTATAGATGTAAATTATATAACTATGAAGGAATAAAACTATAAAAATATACATTTTATTTGGTATTCATATAGTTCTGTAGTAAAATGTTTTACTTCAGAATAAAAAAAACAAAAGCAAAATTGTTTTTAATAACAATTACCCCTCTAAATAAAATATATATAAATAATATTCATTTCTTTTTTTCCCCAAAGAACTTTTTCTTATATTTTATTCAAAAGGATTTTGTTGCTCACATTTAATATGCTACAAACGCGCCCGCGCGTTATATATAGATATATATAACACACACACACACACATTTGTAACATATTTACTTCACGTAAGAAATGCATTGTATGTATATGCTTATGAGTTGCAAAGTACTATTTCTTTTTTCGGAAGGTACAAAAAATAAACTTAATAATATCACTTCTTGTATTGCTTTTTTCAAAGGTTTCCTCTAAATATTAGTATTTTACGTGATCTATGCAAGTGAAAGAAAATATATGAACGACTTTTTAACAGTATAGAATCTTCAACTCTTTGATGTATTATAAATAGACATATAAGTAAAACAATTTCTAATGATCACTGTCCATATTATTACTTTTTTTAAAAAATTTAAAAGTGTTAGGTAAAAATAATTTAATTTTTGAAATTTCCCTCATTTTTTATAAACAAACATTTTTATAAACCCTTTTTATGAATAAAATCATTTCAATATTGCATTTTTTTAAGTATAAAAATATATTTTTTTTTATTATTTTACCTGATATTCGAAAAAATATTGACAATATTGAGAATATTCCATAGTTTTCAAAAGTTCTGCCATTTTCATTTTCAATAAACGCTCTTTTCAGTTTATGAACATTAAACACTTTAGTTCCTTCAGTTAGAACATTCAGTTTATGAACATTAAACAGTTTAGTTCCTTCAGTTAGAACATTCAGTTTATGAACATTTTATTACTTTACCTGAATATCTGAAACAATACTGACAATAATGGGAATATTCCATAATTTTCAAAAGTTCTGCCATTTTCAGTTTATGAACATTGAACACAACAAACAAACAAAATTCTTTATTTATGAAAGATTATTATAAGCTTTAGCTTATACTTAGCTTTCATAAACACGAGAAATATATTTAAAATAAAGACCTATGTTTTATTATTTTCAATTTATTTTTTAACCTTATAAAATAATAGAAGATATTGTATATATTTTCCTTGATTTTAAGGAATATCTCTCACTTTTTCAAGCTTTCTTAATTTTTGGGAAATTGAAAAATAATTGCAAATAACAAACAGATAAACAATATAGGTATTTTTGTATTTTCTACAGACAAATTATTTCACTCAAGGTTCGTAGAAATTAAAACTGTTTAACTTACATTCGAATATTTTTACCCAATTAAATATGCTGAAAAACAAGCTGGAAATAATGTGAAGATTCAGTCACAATTTTGTCTATATTTTTCTTCAATACTTTGCAGTTTTTTAGTCAAAAAGATATCAAATTTTTACTTATTAAAACCATGAAAGTCCTTTTAATAGTGGTTGTGTAAAATAATTTACGTTGATGAAGTACAAATTTTGTTATGCAGTTATATAATATGCAATTATTTCAAAATAATTTTATAACAGTATAAACTATATTGTTTTCAAAGTTGACCGATTTATTCTTACTTTCATAAAATTTTTTCCATATTATTAGTTTTATCATTTTTTTGCTAAAGAATTGTAAGGAATAAAAAATAAATTAAAATCCTAAACTGAATACATATATTTAATTTTTACTTGCATTAAATTATCTATTTTTACACTTTTATAAACTAAATCTCAACCACAATCGGTAAACTCTGTAAGTACTTAGCTCGCTTCCTACTATTTTTGACGCTTAACTATCCAAGACCCTAAAAGTTTCTTCAATACCTTTTGAAAGAAAGTAACCGAGATGTCATTTTCTACATTCGTAAAAGCTTATTTATTTTATACACCTCAAAGAAACAAATCCCAACCCGTTATCATTCCGTGCATCCCTGTCCGCCATTTTATTTCATCCCTGTCTCCTCGACATCCCTGGACGAGAGCGACGGAATCTCCTCCAACAACCATCCTATCGATCTCCGTCCTCCGACCTGCTCTCAAGCCTCCGTTGTCATGGCAACCGTATAGATCGTTCCTCTACACGCCGCCTTCCAAATCACGATGGAGACCCTTCTTGTCGCTAAGCACGCGCCCGGTACGGTAATTGGTGGATGCTGCTCGACCCCCCCCCTGCACCCCCGTCCCTCAACTTTCCCGTCTTGTTCCCCCCCCCTCTCCTCTCCTTTTCTTTTACTTCTTTTTTTAATTTGTTGCTGCCTTTATTATTTCTTCTAATTTATGCGAGCACCAAGTTTTCTCGTCCGAGTTTAATGAAGGCAAAGACAACTTGGATGGATTTGATAAAAAGAGAATAAAAGAAATAATAAAGAAGAAAAAAATGCATATTATTAATAAACGAAATAAAATAGTATAGAAACAACTAAAAGTAAAAGGGAAAAAATTATAATAAAGGGGGTGGGAGGGCTAGTGTGTGGAAATGCTTTTGTTCGATGCTGAAAAGGCAAAATTTCCGCTACTTAGTTTTGGGTTATTATTATTTATTTATTTTTATTTCATCTCTCGCTTTCATTTATTTTTTTATTATTACTATTATTCATTTCTTTCATTATTTGAATTTCTGCATTCATTTCCGGTTGATGCATGAGAAAAATATTTGGGAAGTCAATCTGTTTCCGGTGATTTATTAAGTTTTTAAATGTTCCTTTTGTTTTCTTTCTGGGGGCGGGAACGATGGGAGGAATCGTTTGGGGTATTACAGTAATGCAAATGCAGGAAATGAAATATTGATAAGTGTTAGTTTAATATAAAAGAAGCGTTTTAGGGTTTTGTTGCTTAATGAAAAAAAAGATAGAATTTGGTTTCCTGATGTGAATGTCTGTAATTAATGATACATTCGGGACTTAACCATTTCTACATGTCAACAAGAACAATTAAGCTTGAAGAGGCAATGTTTCTGAATGTCAAAAATGAAGGTAGAATTTGATTCATTCTCTGTGGGTAGATTTGTACTATTTAGTATGAGAATGTCAGTATTTTTTGAATAAATAATTCATTGTTTGTGCATTAAAATTGAAATTTTTTATATAAAAGTAATTTATGGTATGCAAATAAAAAGAAAAAAGATCCAGTAACAATTTTTTTAATAGTTAATGTATCTTTGGAGATTATAATAAATGTACATCTATTAAATTAAGTGTAACATTTAATTTTAAAGGAAAATTGTATTAATAGTAAAATTGAAAGTAATTTGGAATGTGTTTGTATTTATTGAACGTATTTATGTATTAGAATGTGTGTGTATTTTTATTTAAGGAACTGTTTTTTCTTATTGATTTAAAAGCAAGAAACGAAATTGAATAATATCGTGGTGTTTATTAATTAGAATTTTGCTTAATATAAGAAAATTACTATTACATATAATTTTAACTTTTTCTCGGTAGTACGCGTAAGTATTAAGTTCCAGAGATATTGAAAATTCATAGACTCTAAAAAGAAATTTTACATTGTGCTCCTATAAATTTGTAAAACTAGTTTTGTCTTTTGTAAGCTCTATTCCGAAAACTGTATAATTGTATTGGATAACGAAATCTATACACAAATACGGCTTAATAGACTTTTGAGAAGCTGTAGGATAAGATTTTTCTCATACATAAGTTTGCCACAAAAATATAATTCTATATTATCCAGAAACATTAAAATGTAAAGCATAATTTTGTAAATACTGTAAAGAGTGACAATTTTAATGTTAATATATATGGTTTATTTAAATTTAACTATTGATATTACATGACTTTCTTCAAAACTGAAAAAGCCATTCAAATATTAGAAATATTTCAAACCTACCTGCGAGCTCCCGTAGTCATTCTGCAAGAGTGTTGAATTTACAAATTTTTAAAAATAGTAAAATCTTGACTAAATAAGTAAGATAGTTAGAATTTTTAAAGGCATTATTTTGAGTAAAAAAAATTGGAGCAGTTAGAGTAATCTGTTTCAATTTAATTTTTTAAATTTTAACACTAAAATGTGGATGTCTTGTGATCATCAAAGTAGATAACTTTATCTTAGAAGAAATAAAAAGAAACTTTGCCTAAAAAATTACTTTTTATATGTAAAAGCGAAAAGGTTATTTGTATGTGCTAAAAAAACTGATTAAAAATATTTAATTACCTGTGTTAATGCATACCATCAGTGTATGTATATATATACACCTAACTCTCTTTTTTACATGGTAGGTACGTTCCTTAAAAATACCGTGTAAGAAATAAAGCGTGTAAAAATACATGCGACATATGATAAACTTGGGGATATGCTCCACAATTTCAAAGAAAAGATAAGTCCATTTGTCCATATTTGTAAAACAAAAAGAATTCATTTTTATTACAAAAAAAGAAAAAAAATTAAAATTAGTGTATAGTGTGGAAATTTAGTCTATTAGTACATACAACATATAAAAATTCAATTTGAAATTAGGAATAAAACTATTAATTAACAACTATATTTATCACTATTTGATAACCAGCGCGGACTTTTATTACGAATTGGATCAAAAAGGCTATCACTAGTACAATGTCAGATATATCTAGCCTTACTATCGACTTAGATTCAAATGAAGAATTTCATTCGTTATTAACAACCTCTGCATGTTATTGTTGTTGCTGCTTCTGTAGCGTTAGCACAGGTGTTTTTTCCCCTCAAGTTGCTTACATAATTCTTGATATTCTTCTATACAAAGCTTAAAATTACGTTGAAATTTTAATGCACGTTTTATTTTAGGATCATGAGTAAGAAAATGTAATTCCATACAAGAATCACGAATTAAATTAGCTGTTGGTGGCAGAACTTAACCTTCGACTTCGTCATTATCGATTTCTTTTATTATCTGGTAAACTGTCATAAATTCGATCAAACCATCCTCTTTCAAAGGGCTATAACACAAAATACAATAATACTGAAGAACGAAACCCTGAATCCAAGCTGAAGTACAACAAAATAAAGAAAAAAGGGATTATAAAATTCGGGTATTCCCCGTAACTCTCGAATACAAAGTAAAAAAACCATGAATAAGTCTCTCACACATATGTGGGCCTAAATTGACTGTTTTCTGATTAGCCAGTAAAAATTAGAACTAAACAAATTTTGAGATGAGGGGAGGGGGGGGGGGGAATTCGTGCTAGAACAAAAAATTCGTGCAAAAAAGTTATATTGGCGAAACGTGCTATTTCAAATCATGTTAAAAAAGAGTGTGGTGTATATATACAATTTTTAACAATCTCTACTAGAGAAACAGAAATAGTAAACATTAACAATAAAAGAGTAATGCAGAAATTCTAAACTAAAATTCGATGGATATTGCAGAAATATAAACAATGCTGTCTCAGTTGGGCTTTTAATTTTATATAAAGGGGGTGGGAAACCAGTTTTTTGGTTAGCTAATTTCCCCCATTTTCGTTTATTATACTGAGAGAAATCATATTGAAAGTAATGAATAGTGTTTCTAAACCCATTATAAAAAAAGGTAAATTATCCTAAGATGCATTTAAAAATGCATAGATTACGATAAATCAGTGAAAAATAAGAAAGTAATTGCCAGATTTAAGATTTAAATACACATTCAAAGGTCTAATAATGCAGGCCGCAATGTAGCATAGCAATACGTAAAAAATTATTTTTATAGAAATTAAATAAACAAAGTTAATAAAGTTAAATACTAAAATTATAGTATATAAATACACAAATTAAGATAAATGAAAATCATAATTGAACAACAAAGCATTTTTGTAGCAGAAATAGCTGTACTATATTTAATTTTTCAAATTAGTAAAACTTCTGAACAAGTTTGATCGATATTGATTAAGACCTGCTGTTTTCTAAGTACAGTGTTTTTATATTTTTTTTTATTTGTAATTTATATAATCATCACCAATCGATATAAAGGCTTGCAGTTGCTGTAAATAGAATGAAATTAATACGTTTATTTTTACAAGTGCACTAATTAGAAATGCCCTTGCCCCAAAAGGATAAGTATTTTTTTTTGAGGGAAAAAAAACTTTACATGCAATTTACTCTCTTTGTTGAAGACTGGCCTTCAAAGACCCTCGTTAAGAAACGAGCATTTTCTTTTTAAATTTTGGCAACAACTCTTGGTACTCTTGTTCAAATGCATCTTATCCCTTTCCCCCCATTTAATTACTTTCCTCCATTTCATGAAAGCATTTAAGTTTCAATAGGGTTTACCATTTCAATAACCAAAGATATGTAGAAGCATTGTTGATTAAAAATTATTATTTTGAAATATATGAAATTATTTTCTGGATTATAGTATAAAAAGTAATTTTAAATGATTTCTCATTTCTTTTCTTTTACTTTCTTGAAATCTGTTCTTAATAATAATTTCATTCAAAAATATTAGGTTGCTTAAAACTGCTGTTTGAGGTATTTCTTAACGAAGGATTAAATAATGTTTTTATTTAGAAATTAGTTATTTGATATCTTACAAAAAAATTGATTTTATTATTTTTTCTAAAAAAAATACATTGTTTTTATATGTGTAAAAACTTATTTTCTGTATTAAATTTTAAATTAACCGCAACAGTTTTTTACATGGTTTTATTTTTTCCCATTTAAAAAGAGTTAAAATCATTTATATCAATAAATTTCAGACCCAGGTTTGTCGCATTTCATATTTATCTATTTGTCATTTAATTACATTTCAAAAATTCAAAGATTTTGTCGCTTGCAGTCTTATCTCCTAATAGGAAGTTGATTTTAATCAGTCATAACACTGAAGCTGTGATGTTGCAAAAAAAAAGGATGTTTTCTTTAATATTATTAAATTATGTGCTCAACAGAGACAGAGGAAAAGGTAATGTTGCATTTTCTGTTGTTCATCCTTTAAACTAGAGTTATATTACTGGTGCGAGATGTTTTGACAATAATTAAATTTTCCGTAAGGTTAACCCTCTAAAAAATTAAGAATTAAGAACATGGAAAATAATAAATTATATTTGTAACTAGCCAAATAATGAACATATTTTAAGGAAAATGGCCGTTGTTTAAAAATTTGTACCATTTTCAGTAAAATGAATAAAATAAAGAAAAGCAGAATTTTTTCCCCAGAAAATAGTTGAAATGAAATCTTCTAATACACACTTTTAAAAACTTTTCACTATATTAGTAAGCACACTACTTAGTACACTATTCGAAAATTGGAAAAAAAATATAGCGGGCATTTGAAACAAAACCGAAGAAAGAATAATGTAAAAAATATGGGACATATATATTTTAAATTATAGTATGTATTAAGTTATATTAAATTAAAATTAAGTAAATTAATTAAAGTTGCTAGAAACTTGTCTATATATCTAAAGATAACAAATGCCTGACTTCATATTCTGTATACTTTGAAATAAGAACAATTGCAGAGTGTTATATTTGTTTGAAACTTTATAAACGTCTCCTCTAAAGTTTTCCACCTCATCCCTATTTCGGAGTTTTCATGGCTCAGTCGGAGCATGCGCACAAGCAGTGGATTCTGTTTCAGATTTGATTCTGCTCTGTCAAAAGGAAATACTCATTTCTGCCAAAGCGCGATGTCGTATTAAAATATATTCTTCACAAAATACGCCATTTATAAACGATTTCCTTATATTCTGTTTAATTTTTCTACCATAAATAATACCCTACAATTTATACATGGCATATATTTTATCTTAACGGCTTTAGAAGAAAAGATAAAATTTAATAACAAACATAATTTTAAATACACAAAAAAAATTCATACAATTTATATTTCTCAATATTGCTGTCTCCCTAAAAATGCTTAATTTACAATCCAAATATTAAAGACTAAGTGGATTATTGAAGAAATCAGAAATTGCACTTATTTTAATTGAAATAAGGGAAGAAAAATAAGTTTAAGGTGAGGTATTTTTATACCAAATAACCATTTAATTCATTCCAAAACACACACAAAAACGTGTAGTAATATTTCTAGAATTTTAAATTATATTTAGTACCGTATATACTTTTAGTGCATTAAGTAAAAAACTGCTAATTTGAAATTACAAACAGACACTTCAATTTTATTTATTTGTATAGATGTGTATTATAAATTATTGGGGTATGAAAATATTCAACAGACACATAAAATAATAGGAAAAAAATTAAGACGAAAATTTTAGCCGTTTCATTGCCACCACGTATATATCCGCCCCACTCAATCAGAACATTGAGTGCCCCAGACGTATATATACGTCTTTCCGAAGTACGACTGTTTTCCCTCCGCTGCTATTAGTAAAACTATTCTGAAGGTTTTGGAAGTTGGAATGCAATAAAATGACCTTGCCAGTGTTTGAAAAGGATTTACTTATTTCGGAGAAAAATTTGTTTGTGCCTTTTCTCCCCCAATTGCACCTTATACTCTCGTCTATATGAAAAACGGTGGCACTGAGGAGCGAATCACGTAACTTTTAACCCACAGTTAAGGGGTTAAAGTTAATTAGAAGAATAATATATCAACAGAGGGAGTTAGTTTAAAATATCAAAAATATTCATTTCTGAAATAATTTATTGATTTTTTTTTCTTTCTCAGAAGAATAATTTCTTAGACAGTAAAGGAGAAAGAAGGGAAACAATGCCATCCTTTAACAATCTTCTGGGTCTTTAATTGCAATCCTGCTTGTATGGCTAATAATTGCTTAAGGTAATCGACTACCCTAAAATTGTGAATTTTGCCAAAAATTGACAATTTTTAATTATTCATTTTATAAGCTATCTTATTAGCTTTATAAAAATACAAAGTTTATTATTTTCCGTTCACTAGAACAAAAACTACAAGTGCTTTAATAAAAGCAGATGCCATTACTTTAAGCAAGATGTCATACTTTAAAACGCGTTTGACTCGAAATGTGTTTTTTTTTTTTTTGAAAATGCTCAAACGGGAACAGCCATTGCTCAGGAAGTTTTGAAAATAATTAACTGAAATGATTTGTGTATGTTCTGTATAATAGTAGAAATGTTTAAAACTTCAGATTTATCGATCACTGTTTTATAACAAAATTTACAGTCCCTTATGTGAACATAATCACTGTTCTTTTAATGCAATTTCATATAATAACTAAGATAAAGTGCTCTAGTTTTTGTAAAAAGTCAAATATCTCTTATCCTGAAGGTCATTTAAAAAATAAGTAACATTTCTACACATCAGAATTGAATAATTGAAATTTTTTTCTTAAGCTGTTGGTACAAGATAGGCCCCGTTTATGTTATTTTTTGTACATTTTTACCCATTTTTTCTCATTTTAGTAACAATAATTTCTTTTTCTCTTCTTAATTTTAGCATATTTTTCTTGAAATACACTAAACAAATATAAAAACAACAAAAAATCCATATCTCCTTTTAAAAAAAATTGTCGCAAGTAGTCGGATACCTTTAAGGGGCAATTCCAAACGCAAAGAACACTTACGAAAAAAGTTCCCGCAGTTCTTTTAAAATTGCATGTATGAAAATAAATCAAAAAAGGATTGAAACTCCTGCCATTGAAAAAATGTTGAATTAGTAGTACTTAATTATTTCTAATTATATCTTTCTTCGTAAAAATATAGCATTTACTTCATTATAATCATTCTTTTCCCACTTCATTGTTTTGTCATTATTGTGGGCTTCACGACGCATGCGCATTTGCGACGATAATACCCGCTTCCGTGGGCAGATATATCAAAAGTAAGTGGGAATTTTCCTTGCTCTAACAATCATAATTAATTTATTTCTTTTGCTACTAAAGATACCTCATTTGTAATATCATAATGTTTTGGCAATTGTGATCCAGTAAATCAATAGAAAATTATTTTCAATGCGCAAAAAATGTTGAAGATTTTGTAAAATGTACTACGACGTCAATAAATTTTTGTTTTAAATCAGGACTTCAAACGTTAAGATGTATTCTTTAAATAAATTTATTTGATTGAATATCATCTCAATTTATTGCGTATTAATCGTTTAAAATAGCAGCAATAGAGAATGCCGGGGAAAATTTGTAAACCTTTAATTTTTGCTAACTACAATTAAAGAAAAATTACAATTTTCATATGGTGAAAGGTAGAAATATCCTTGACAATGGTATGTGACTGCCTACGAAATCAGTATGTTATTCCTTATTTATACTGAAAGCACAGTTATAAAATAATCTAGTAACATATGCGGAGTCAATGCAGAAGATTTTTTAATGGTGCAATGAAATAAACATAGGAAGTATGAATAACAAATTCCATGTGGATAAGTAATAAATTTAAGGAAATCAGTTAATATTGTAGCTTATTATGACACTTTCACCTAACAAGCATTTAACACCCTGCTTAAGGTGACAGGCTACGTCCGAAACTGTGAGTTTGAAAAAAATGTATAAATGAATAATGTTTTGGTATTTAGTGTCAGTTGAATTAGAATATACATGTCAAATTGTTTTAAGTTCAGTAATACCTGTTTTTGTGCGGTAAATAGGGAAAAGAAACAGCACAAAAGATATTCGAAAACTTACATCTAACAAACAACTTCGTCGAAATACTAGAGAAATTTTTTTTTATGCGGTGGAGAAAGACCGCAAAAAAAAAAAACTCGCACTTAGAAAACACGCCAATTATTTATGAAATTTATGAGAAAGTACTTCCATAACAAAATAAATAGTTAAATTACTCATGGGAACATTTTAAAAACATTTATTTTCTCATTGTATACATGGAGAAGTTTTCAAAATACACATACATAATTCACTGCTACTCATCGTAATCCAAGGCGCTCATCTTCCTGTGGTGAATAAGTTCAAAATCGCTTTCGTCACTTGAAGATACAATTTTAATTGATTTATTTTTTGGCACTATAAAGTAAGTTGCTGTGAGAAGGTGTCGTTTGGTCAGTTGCTTGTAAATGTCTCGATAACCAGCATACTCCTTTTAAAATGGGTATCTATTTTAAGAAAAGCTTTTCCAGTTTGTTGGAAAGCTGTATCCTTTCATATATTTTATCCACTCTCAAATATATAATCCGGTTCTTCTTGTCCGTCTTCATAATCTATCAAATTATTGATAATGTCACTACCATTCAAAGTTTCATCTTCAATCAAGCGCAAGCTGTTGGCGCGTTGAGAGAAAATAACTGAACGTTCATTGTCTGGAGACTGTTTATAACAAATGAACAGAGCATCTTGAAGTGTATATATGCACATTTCAGTGGCGTAACGTACACCCCCGCGTCAATGGGGGTGGGGCATGACTCTAGGGGGTTCAAAGCCTGATGAACGTCAAGTACGTATTTATCCAATTTATAAAATATTAAAGGCAAAACAAAGACTTTTCAGGGGGCCTTAATATTCTCCCTCATGCCACATTTATATTGATAGAAAACAATACAGTGTCGCCAAAGCCGTTGAAATTCATGTACCACATAAAAAAAGATCGCAGAGAAAAAATCACGCAAAACTACAATCACACACAATAAAGGACCGCGCAGGACAGGTTCTACTATATAGTATTACAATAAAAAGTTATTTAAATGCAATTTTCTGGCAAAAAATGAAGAAAGAAATATATTTTTTTAATATTGTTCTTTATAAAAATCGTATAACAGTATTTTAATAATATATGCAGCTAAAACTTCTATAAAGGGGTTGAACTAAAATTTTTGTAACACGTAATTTAGAAGTGGATGCATTCATATTTTATTACATCAGAGTAAAAAAAGTTTAACCAAAACACCCATTATTACTTCGATTGACAGTAATGTGAAATTTTGAAAAACTTTAATTCATTCCCTGTATCGAAGTCCTTTCTCTATATGTACGTAAAATAATATTATTATAGAAGCATTTTTCATAAAAAGAGAATGCTTTCAAAACATGGAATTCTTTCCTCTTTTTTTTTTTCTACCAAAAAGTGCATTGAAATAATTTTTTCTTGTAATAATATTCTTAATGCTTTTTCATATGTATAATTTAATTCAACTGGCACTAAATATATAAATATAAAGGATCCATGTATGTACACTTTTTCAAAATTTTGGTTTCAAAATTAGACAGTTATGTAAAGAAAAAGTATACTATAGCTTATTAAGACGGCCTCTCTCATCCAACTTCAATTTTTTTATTGTATTTAACGGACTCAACCAAATGCATGGAATTTCCACATTATTATTATTTTAGGATCTATCTATTAAATGTAAATTTTTTTCCCTAGGAAGAGACAGCATACTTCTCTCTTGTAAATAAAAGTCCCTTTCACAAATATCTGATCTACTTTTTCATCGAAGCTGTAGATCCTCCTTTTCGAAGTTGCGTTAGCTTCTTCGAGTGATTGAAGCGGACTAGCTTTATGAACTTTCTCTCGTCACTTGTTGGAGTGGAATCAAGTGATTAGGGTTCAATTCACGGAGTCGAAGTCATTCGGAGTCAAGTGTGAAGCGGATTAGTTAAAAAGTCTTCTTTTTTAAAGTAACAATTATAATAACAGTCGACTCTCGCTAAATCAAACTTTCGATAGTACAAACCTCTCACTAATTCGAAGTATATACTCAACCCCTAGAAAAACTTTTGATATTTTGAACTAAAACAATACGTTTTGTTACACTCAATATTTCGAAGTAAAATCTGTGGCTGCCCAGATTACAACACACGCAATAATTCGAAGTTGTCTAATAAAACTCTTGACTATTCGAACACTTAGAGTCCTATAGCAAACCGGTTGGGCTTGCATGTTTTGTGTTGTATTGTCTCTGCATGTCTACTCAGTAACATAGCATCTTTAATGACCATGTGTCTTCAATGCCTTCTTTGTGTTTCCCTGTTCCACAGGCGAAAAGACACTTTCATTGCTTTCCTTCTTCGAGCGGACAGTTCTGGCTGCACCTATTGTCAGCTGTACACATCTTTCGGTTAATACGTGGCCTTGGTATACATGTGTTTAGAAAGAATGGTCCGCTATTGTAAAGAAGAGATGTGTAGGATAGTGCTTTTTGCGTCGGAATGACATAACGATTTATGGCTCATCTGTGTGACTTATAGCTTGTGGCACCAAATACGGCATGGGCCTTGAAGAACCAATGGTGTTGGGGACAGTGTCTGAGAGAATCGAGTGTAAAATGATTTTATTTCCAATGAGGAATGGAAGAGATTTGGTAGGGCGTGAAGGAGTCCTGTTTGAGAATTACCACATAAATGTATTCATTTAATACATGACATTCAACTTCTGTATAATATATATATACGGTATAATATGTACTTTTTAAAAAATATTTTAAAGTAATATTTTACGTATGTACCAACTGTTGATTTATTACATACTTTAAAATTTAAATGCGTTAGAAAAAATTTCGGGAGGTTTCTCTTTCCCTCTTGATAATCCGAACTCTTGATAATTCGAAGTTTTTTATTGGACCCTTCAATTTCGAATTATTGAGAGTGGACTGTATATATTTTTCAATAATTTGATACAAAAGAAGACAATATGCTTATCATCTAACAATTTGAAATTTATGTTGTTTTTTCTTATCATTGAGCGATCTGACATATGTCACATCAGCTCCAGAACAATGTTGACCACAAAAAATCTATAATAATATGGAAATAGAATGTTAACTCCCTCTTAGAAAGTTCGATGCATCTCAGAATATAATTCGGTGAAGCTGGATGGTCACAGCATTTCTTACAAGTGGGGTGTGATTTTCTACCACTTTCAAAGGAAAGACATTACAAGAACCCTCTTGTTAGTCTAGCCAGAGACGTCTGTGAACTACTGTTAATTTTGATATCTTGCAGAGAACCAGGGGATATTCCTATGTACCATTGATATTAAATTTAGTTTAGATCTTGCCACTGGCGTAGTAGTTCTGAGTAGGCCCTCTTTTAAAATTCATTCGGTGCCCTTTTTAGGTATACGAACCCTATTTTGGAGACTGTAGTTACACATGTTGGGGGACCTGTAGGTTGGGGGCCCCGTATCATTGATATGGCTGATACTATGCAATTGTATCTTACATTAGAGTACAGTTCTTGATAAGTGAGTGCCAGTAACTGTTTCATTCTCATTACCCTCTTTGGACAATCTATCAGCGATCTCATTACCTCTAATGTTAATATGTGATGGTATCCAGTGAAGGTGTACGTCGTGGGTCTGCGATATCTTCCTCAGCTTGACCAGAATTGAAACGCTGGTTTCATCGTTTGTGAGGACCAGCTACTAAGATGTTACAGTGCACTACCGCTTTCCGATAAAGTCCCCAGTTCCCCAAAATTGCAATCATAAGACATGATAGCATCAAATCCTATATTAGTTGCTGTTAGCTCACTCATGAAGACAGAAAAAATGTCGGATTACGTTGCTTCCTCGTATTCTCAAGATGATGGATCCTAATAAAACCCCTCGCCTTATCGTTTTCTTGAAATTTATTATTTTTTTTCGCTATCGTTTTTATATACTTCAAAATGTTTGTGATTTTATATGAATAATTTCATATTTTTCGTGAGAGTGTTAAAAAATTTCTGAAATTTTTCTTAGTATTCCCGATTAATATTATTTTGAAAGTTTTTTCTCGACCTTTAAAATAAACAAAGAAAAACATCAAACCTTCGAGAAAAAAGTCGAAAATAAAACACATTTATAAAATCATTCTTTATTTATTTGAAATTAAAAAAATCATAATAATTTTATTCTTTATTTTTCTGATTATTATGGGCTAATAAACTTCTATGTTGCTATTATTTTAAAAATGATTAGAACTGAAAGCACTATTACAAGTAATATCTTCCTGAAAAATTACATCAAACGCGCTTGTATCTTTAATACTGTTATTTAAGGATTTAAATTTTTGCGTGATCTACATGAGTTATCATATGATATTGCGATATGAAGCAGAATGGTACAGGGGGACAAGGTTCACATTAAAATATTTTTATTGAAATGTATTGAAGGGGAATACTTACGTTTTATTATTTTTTTTCGATAAATATGTTTCAAAGATACGTAATATAAGGGTCACCCAAATGAAAGTGGCACTACAGTCGGTTTGATAAATGGTTTATTGTTTTTAATATAAATTAGTTTACAAAGGAAAAAAGTAATACAGACGGAACAGATAGGCTAGACAAAATCATCATGTAGGTAGGAACAAGTGTCCCAGTAGTCCACGATATGTTAGATACCTTGAGTGTAGAAGCTCATGTGTGTTGCTTGTGAAACCAATTTTCAACAGCAGCTTGGACCTCATTATCGTCGGGAAATCACCATCCCTTCAGAGCTTTCTGGAATGGACCGAAAATGTAGTAGTCTCATGGTGAGAGGTCAGGACTGTAAGAGAGGTGTTCCAGAACCTCCCAGAGGAATTGCCGTAATAATGTTTGGCACATCACAATCACATAAGGACGAGCCTTGTTATGGAAAATGATTAACCCGCCGGACAGCAGGCCACTACAGTGCTTCTTGATATTCTTTCTCAGTTCCTGCAATGGCGAAAAAGAAGTGGCAGCATTGACAGGCGTACAGTTTGGAGACACCCATGATGTGAACTATGCCTTTTAATGTGCTCCCACACTATCACACATACGCATCTGGCTGGATCTGATGATATCGCATACATTCCCAGCAATCTGTTTTCTCTACAGAGGCATGCGCAGTTATCAATCTCTTTAAATTGCAGAGTGTTTACAGCAATATCATTGTCCTTTAGACGACCCTTAAGCATGTATAATTTTAATTTTTTATTTTTATTGAAGGATAGTTATATTTTATGTTGTTTATTTTAATGTTAATAAATATATTTAAATGATGCAAAACTAATGAGTAATAAAACACTAAATCTATATTTTCGACCTCTGCTCCCTGACCATGCATGCATTATTGCGGGAATCAAATTGTTTCGAATATATCTTAGTCTGCCGCCATGGATTTTATTGGTAGATTGGTTTTGTACACCACATCTACAAGGTTGCTGGCCCCTGAGATACGCATTGCATATCATTTCAAATTTATGTTCAATCCTGAAAAAAATGTGAAAAGTTGTTTTCCTACATAAATAAATGTTCTGCAATTGATATGATATGAATATGTGATAGAGGCAACTCTTCTATAAATAGAAATAGGACAATATTCATTCGATATTTTCTGAGAAAGGGAAGACCTTTCCAGATAATTGTTATTGTCAGAACATTGGCATCGTGCAATACTGGGTGTTCTAAAAGTTCCCGTACAGATATATCATCAGGGAATTCACTATACAAAAGCGATAAACTTAAAAAATAGTTATGTTTATGCTAAATAGGAAAAGTATTTCTAAACAACATGAAAAATAGTTAAATTTGCTTTTATAATTAATGTTTAAAATGTCTACCTCTTTCTTAGAGGCACGTCTGAACTCAGTTGTACATATTTTGAGAAATGCTGGGGGGAAAAAGGTGTTGCAGTGACTTTTGAGGGTCACTCAAACGGTACTAAACTCGATTTGATAAATGGCTTCATAGTATTAATATAAATTAGTATACAAAGGAAAGAATTAATACAGACATAACAAATAGACTAGACAAACACACCGCACAGGTCGAAACAAAGCAGGTTTGACCAGCAGTCCACGAGATGATAGATACCCTGGTGAAGAGGTTACGGGGTTGATTGTGAAACCAGTTTTCAACAACAGCTTGGACCTCATTATCATCAGCAAGTTGTTGTTAATTCTGAACTTTCTTGAGTAAACCGAAAACATGGTACTCTCTCAGTGAGAGGTCCGGGCGAAAAGGAGGATGTTAGAGAATCTTCCACTGGAATTGCCGTAACAATGTTTGACACATTCTAACGGACTTATCCACATTCCTCCTATCAATCCTCTTGGGGAATTCCTTCCTTTAAATATTATTTAATTGAAAACTTCCTCCCGAAGAAGAAGACGCGATATAAGTAAATTATATCGTGTATTTAAGTATTTGCTTTCGTGTTCGAAGAGAAAGAGGTTAGAAGCTAAAGAATGGAAGTGAGGATTAATGTAAGGTTATAGAAAGCTAGACGAATGTGTGCAGTATATTATCTGCTTAATATTTAATATTGACGATTTGTCGATTATATAACAGAATCGGATAAGCGTTGGCTTAAAAAAAGTTATAATATTCCTCACCCTCGCTCCCTTAGTTAGTTTACGGTGCAATTCCTAATCTTGGTTGCTCAAGTTTATTAGGTTGTTGAAACTTGTAAATAAATTGTGTTGTTTTGATTATGGCTAGTTTTCTTCTAACTCTCGAACACTGATGGTTGGGGAAACTCAATCATCATTACAACATCACAGTCTCATCAGGTCATGAGCCAATTCTTGAGTGGTGATTCGCTGATTAATTCTCACAAGACGGTCCATATCTGTGACTGTTTCTTTTGTAATGACTACATTCGCTGAAAAAGTACTGACCTGTCTTCAGTACTGCTTCGTCCACTACAAAAAATCTCTCTACCATCGGAATACCGATCTTCAACTCATACACTCAGTGCCATCCACATTTTGCATTCGACAACACACACACACAGATTTCACATTTTCCGCTGTAAATTTACCCGACCACACGTTAACACCGTTTGGAGGCAACCTTGATGCAACTTTTAACGTGTTCCCACTCCATTACAAATGCATCTGGCGGGCTCTGATGATATCGCATGTATTTATAACATTCTGCGCCCTCTATAGGAGCATACCATTCATCTTTCTCTTCAAATGGGGGAATTATTACGACCCTTATATATCATTTGTCTTATAGTAACTTTCAGATAATTTGTCGCTTACAAATAATCTCCATAATTTTTGCTCCTTAAACATACAGAAAAAATCATGGGTACTCATATCAGAGGGACGAAGTGTCCAAAGACATCTTGAGATGAGTCGATCATCAAAGAATCTTGAAGCATATACATGGTTTCATTACTTGTATGACTTGTTGCATCTTCTTGTTGGAAAGAATAATAATATAGTTCAATCCCTTCTAATAATATAACAAAGTTGCATCACAAGTTCTCTATGTGCTCTTTTACGTGTCATCAACAGCCGATTCCGGAGGCTGAGGTCCCACAACCAGTTTGCGAGGTACAGAATACTATTCGGTAATTTTGCAGAATTTAAAGCATTTGGCATTTAATAAATGAGAAATTGATCTCGCTCATTCTCGAGATATTTGAATGTTCATTAAAGCGTTTGAATGATAGATGTTCATCATACCACATTTTCATAAATCTCTGAAACTGTTGAGAAAAAATCCGCTTCTCATTGTGTGTTCGAGGTTATTAGCTCCTATAATAAATTTACGCAATAAAAACTCAAACACAAAGCTCTTAAAATCTAATTTTTCGACCTCCATTCTGTGCGCCTGCTTTTCGACAAACGCCTCGTGAATTTATCAATAGATTTCAAGATTCTTCATTAAAATCCTCTCACAAAATCCAGTACATATTTCTTATAACTTACATTCAAAATAAGCTACAAACAGCAAAATTCCCCGAACGCATTTAAGAGTTTCGATCAGTAATAATTCATGTCATTTGTAACAATTTATCCGAGAGATCAATCCTCTCTAACTCTGGTCTTCTTTTGCTCAACTAAATTGGCACTTTAACCTTAAACACCACAAATAAACGTCACTGCCGAGTAACGTATAAAAAAGTCAACGTACATGATTATTTAGAATAGTAGATTTATCGATATTTGTAGATGAATCTGAAAAATATTGCCACATTAATTAGTGCCAGTACCCCATTTGTGTAGTCACTTTTACGGGACATTATGGAGGATTTTCACGTTGTCAAGTCCGAGGGGTTGCATCTCATCCAGTTCAATACAAACTGATTCTTACTTTTTAGTTTGTCTTGTCTGTATATCACGTAGTTATTTCTTGTGATTAACTTAATAAATGTATTTCATTGAAAATCTAGTGGTAATCATTTCTTCAATTCAAAGACTTCTACACGGGTGGTCTTTCAGATCTCCCAGGACTCAAACTAATGTGTGAGACTTTCACCTCAGCCAACATGAGGAGGAGTGATACACTAATTTTAACGTAAGCGAGTTATTCTGAAAGGTTGCGTTAAAAGTATGAGTGAATATAAGAACATAATGTTTTTATTTAATGTACCAGGAAATAAATTAAATCAGAAAATTTAAATTCATGCTTCAACCATCATTGTAAAATGCAATTAAACCGAAAATTATATTTTAGAAGCAAAAAAAAAAAACTTTGAAAATTAAATTGTATAAGTGAATTTCTTAAAAGCTGTCTGCAGTATTAATTGTTTTGAAATTTTAGAGAAAAAATATTTATATTCCATAACGCAGCAGACTAATAAACTCATAAAACTAATTAAATTACTTGGAATTTTTCTACATTAATAACTGTTTTGAAGTTTTGATAAAAAATATTGAACAACATGAGTCAGTAAACATATAAAAGCTAATTAAATTTTAATAACCTATTAATTGTATAAACAGTTTATATGTTATACTAAAATTTACATATTTAAATTAATTTCTAATGCAAACAACTTAGTTTAGAAAGTAGTTTGTATTTTTTTCAAAGACTTTAATATAATGACTTATATTCCACAGCTTCATATTACCTAGCAAACTATTAATATAGTTAGAGACATTTCGTATAGCAGAAGCCTAGAATATGAGTCTAAGTTAATAGAATTTTGCAAGGTTTCTCTCTAAAAGAAAGTTTTTGTGTGTGGTAATAAGCTTTTGAATACCGTGTATGTGCACACCACACAATACCTTACATTTCCTTTATATCTTTTTAGATGAAAGTACAGAAGCTGGGAAATAAGGAGATGAAAAATAAACTATTTATCGGGTCTCACTATTTCGTAAACAGCTTTTGTGTGTAAAAGTGGAGAAAATCGCAAGTTTTCACAACAGTTCAGTGTAAATAGAAATTTCTAAAGACTGATATTCAAAAGGTAGAAAGTTTTCTTTATTTCGTATAAGGAAATTAGGGATTTTCATTTTAGCTTAGGAATTAGTGTTTTTCTAGAAATTTTGTTTAGATTTCTATTCACTACAATATCAGACATATCAGACTTGCTTGAAAGAGAAAATAAATAGAATATATATATATATATATATATATATATATATATCAGAAAAACTCTTTATATATATATGTATATAAAGCATCTTTGCATACTAATTTACATAATATATTTATCCCAAAATGCTGTCATTGTTCAATTATATATTTCGATGCCTCATATATTTTTTATAACTTAAACTAAAATTTTAAGAGCTATATATATATATACAGGGTGCTGCAAAAAAACTCGGACAACTTTCCTGCCTCTTAGAATAGTTAACGAATTTATTTTTAATTGGTATTTTCATGTTTCTTCATCTACCACTTTCAAAATAAAATATTTTTTAATGCATTTCATAGTTTGTACTTTGAATTATGTGTTTTTGATAATGTCAAGCAATAGGGCTTCTATTTTAAAGTTGTTTCAGAAAAGGAAACGACAGTGTGAAATCATTCGTTTGATTAATGTACCTCGGCAAACAGTATTTGATGCAATCTGCAGTTTAAAAGAGCTTGGCAATGATGGTCGACGTCCAGGAAGTGGGCGAAAACGCACTGTTAACACTTCAAGGAATCGTAAGGCTATCGAAGAGCGAGTCCAGAGAAATCCGAGGGTTTCCATGAGAAAATCGCTCAGGACATGGGAATAAGTGTCAGATCGGCGAGGTGAATAGCAAAAAAGAAGCTTAGACTGAAGCGGTATAAGTTGAGAAAATTTTAGCTCCTTACTGAAAGAAACAAACTCGTATGGCTCCAAAAGATGCCGGAAAATTTTGAGACGGGCCACAATTCAGCGCTGGGAGAGATTCCTTTCCACTCATGAGAATTTCTTTGTGGTTCAACAAGTACATAACTCCCAAAACGATTGAATCTTGTCTGTGGATGCTCCAAGCACTTCGGCAATTGTTGAATATCGCAAAAATCCAAAGTCGGTCATGGTCTGGGGCGGAATTTGTGCAAGTGGCAAAACTCCTTTGGTTTTTGTGGAAGAGGGCGTTAAAATCAATTAAAAAGTGCACCAGAGGGACATTTTTGAAGCTGTTGTATTTTCGCGGGCCCAAAAGAATTTCGTAAATACAAAATGGATGTTTCAACAAGACTCTGCAGCCATTGTACACCTTCTCTCTGTACCATTGTACACCTTTTTTTTTCAATGCAAGGACTCTGATTCTCTTAAGCAGCAGTAGTTGAGTAGGATAGCACTCTGATTGTTGTACGTACCACTCCATAGCTGTCTCTAACCCATAAAACGCGTTAGAATTTGCTACTTTTGTTATTATTGTCCTCATCTTCCTCCGCCTCATCGTCTACAGGGTCCGATTCTTCTTGCGTGGAAGTCACTATCTCCTCATTATTTAGCATTTGAAATCCACAGTTTTCTGTATCGCATGGCATACAGGTTTCTACAACAACAAAACTCAACAAAAGATCCCGTATACACCCCCTCACTTGGAAATTAATTGACCGAATATTCCGCTCAGATGTTACCAAATCACACAATTGAAATTCCCCAAATATCCCTCACGTTGGGTTTTCCCATCACTTTTGGCCTCGCGCGAAACAACTGCTGAGCATTGCACTGTTCGAAAACGTATCCGGTCTTAGGTTCAGATATTTGACAATCCGGATAATAAACGTTGGGATAAACGACGCTCTACTGTAGATTAAATTTTTTTTTAAATAAATGCAATACTTTTTTTATAATTGCCTCTATATAAAGTATCTATATCATGTTGATCTACTCTTTAAATATTATTTTAAAATATATTCTTCTAAGTGAGTGTCTGAAATTGAGTTCCATAAAAATAATTTCGTGTTATAGGAGTTCCACAAAAATACCTTCTAGTTATATGGACTCTATGCTTCGAAAAAGTTTGATGACCGCTAATCTATGATACACTCATGTCCATAAATTAAAAGATAATTCAGAATCACACAGAAATTGAAATCTAAAATAAAAATTTCACCTGTAGAATTATCCCACACATCTTGAAGAAGAATAGGCAAATTACAGGAAATCACCAGATGACGCGGAAAGTACGTCACAATGACGAGAGTGTAAGAGAGGGGTATATAAGGAATGGTGGCAAAGAAGTAAAATTATTCACAAGAGCTTTAAAAGCCTTTCATTGCAATAACCGCATAGTTATGGCACAAAGGAAGCATTTGGATGATTTTTTACGTGGTAGAATTATCGGACGACTGGAATGTGGACGTACCCAGCTAGAAGTATTCGAGGAACTTGGAATCGCCCAAAGTGTCATCTCAAGGCTTTGGCAAAGATTCCAAGATGGTAGTAATGTGAGTAGATGTTACAGCACAGGTCGCCCCCGAGCTACAACGCCGAATAAGGACCGGTATTTGGCAGTTACTGCCAAAAGAAACAGACGGAGCACAGTATCAGACTTGTCTCGTCAGCTCTCTTCAGCTACCGGTACGACAGTTTCAAGGCAGACCATGTACAGACGCTTAGGGCACATTTGTCTATATGCTCGTAGGCCTGTCAAATGTGTTCCCCTTACCACAACTCACTGTCGCATGCGATTAACCTGGAGTAGAGAGCATGCATTGTGGTCACAGCAACAGTGGTCTTGTGTGATGTTTTCCGACGAGTCCAGGTTTAGTTTGCAGTTTGATTCTCGCCGGACTTTCATATGGAGAGCGTCAGGTACCCGTTACCACCAAGAGAACACCATTAAACGACACCGTTACGGTGGTGCAAGATGGCTCGATTAGGGAGGAATTATTCTTGGTCCCAGAACTGGCCTGCATGTTCAGAGTGTAACGATGACAGGCCACATCTATCGGGATGTCATACTGGAACAACATGTACGTTTGTTTCGGGGCGCCATGGGTGCTGAATTTCTGTTTATGGATGACAACGCCCGTCCTCACCGTGCAAACATTGTAGACGAATGCCTTCAATCGGAGGATATCACCCGTATGGATTGACCAGCATACTCACCGGACTTGAATCCAATAGAGCATGTGTGGGATATGCTTGGCCGACGAATTGTAGCCCGTCAACCCCCTCCCACCTGTCTACCAGAACTTCGGAGGGCATTGCTTGATGAGTGGTCTAATATTCCTCAAGATCAGATTGATAATTTGGTACTCAGCATACGTAGGCGTTGTAAGGCCTGTATTGAATCGTCCGGGAGACATACTCCGTAATAACCATCATACTAACCATGTTATACTATTTTTTGTAAATAGGTTCTTTTTTAAAATTTGCTCCATGGAGTAAAAATCGCAATTTTTAATAATTATGTCAAACATATAGCATCTTTCTTGCCTTTTATCTTTTGTTTAATAAATAAACTTTACAAATAAGTCAAATTTTGTTTGCTTCTGTCTCTTTCTTTGACTGAACTTCATTATCCTTAATTTATGGACATGAGTGTATCATCAACAATGTCGTTGTGACGGGCTCTACCCACGGTTCTTCAACTAATTCTTCCGGGAAAATTATTCTTCAACTGGGGTTTGAGTTTAAAGCTGCCTTCCGCAGAGATGACTTGATTTTATGCAAATGTAAATGCTATTGAGGGTCCGGCACATGAATTTTTGAAAATTTATCGATTTTCACTTTTTATATTTTTTAAGAGTTAAAATGCTACTGTTTAAAATTATATATGGTATGAGGAAATACGGTAATTAGGAATATTTTTATTTATTTTTAAATGAAGTTATCCTTGAGGACCATCAAATGATCTCTGCTAAGAGCACTTGTGTTTTCCCTTGCGTAAGTTTCTGAGGAGCACAAATCCATATGATGTTCAAGTGGAAAAATTAGAATGTATTGGAATATCCAAAAGTGGATGGGAGCACGTCTTTTGTTCAAATGAGTATGTTAATAACACCATATGCAAAAATCGACATTTGTTGAATTAAAAACGCTAAAATTGGGCGTAAATAGGGCTATTGCGCACTTAATACGAGTCATGTAGCAAAATTAATTATCTTAAAATATTATGATATTGTACCGTTATAATTGTGTGCCATGCTTCAAAAAATTAGATGCACGTAGGATTCGTGTAACCTAACGAAAGTATCTAAAGATACCAAAAAAAGTCTGAATTGTTAAAAAAAATGAAAACCAATTTAGAAACTGTTGTAGGAGCAGAGGGTAAAGGAAATGTTTAATATGCTTTTCTGGAAAGTACTAAAAAAAGTAAATGCTTAAAAATTACAAATTTTTACTTTACAGTCTGTTTTCTCAAAATGTAATATTTTTAACTTTATATACCTTTTTCTCAAAAACTACTTATTAGATAATCCTCAAATTTTCAGTGAGCATACTTTTAACATGTTTACATATTTTAATGGAGGAAATTAGCTATATCTAGCAGACCCGTTTAGATAAGGCGTTTTTAAACTGAATTTCAGGGGGGGGGAAATTGGACATATTTTTTGAAAAATTCATAATAATTTTAATTTTAAACAAAAGAACATAACCCTTTGTTTAAGTTTTATGTATAGTACACGTAACCTGCTGTAAACATTTTATCCATAAGAAGTAAGTAGTTTCTGAGGAAAAAGGTACATAAACTTACGTAATTTAACATGCGCTCCTATGGACATGCCGGGCATCCTTAACCCTGGCAAGAGGTGTTTTAAAGTAAATTATGGATCATTAATCGTGAATTGTGAGTAGCTAGTCATTAATCGTTGGTAGTTAGTCGTTAATCGGTGGTAGTTAGTTGTTCGTCTTTAAGTTAGCATTTAAGCAAGAACTGCCGTTCAGAGAAATGGAAATAATAGAGAAGCTAATTTGAAGAGGACTGTAGCGCAGTTTAGGAAAAAACTGACAAGTGATCTATAAGCGAATCAAGAGATAATTGTGCATTTGATAATCTTATAAACTTAGATTAGGAAACTAATTAGGATTGCTCCCACGGTTAGTTAACTTGAATTAATCATAAGTTGATCAGTCATTAATAAAAAGTAATTATTCTTATAACAATGTGTCTGCTTCTTCAATAATCAAAACTAAATTTTCAACCTCTGGGTTGTGACTCCATGTCGAGCTAAATTCAGGATAGTCAAGTAAAAAAATGCAATCACTGGCTTTTCCTTGATTCAAAACTGACGTTCGGCATGTACTTATTGTTATATTCAAACAGTATAGATAAAATTTCAAATTTTTTTATTGGGTAAAGATGTTTAAGCTTTAAAAATTTTATCAAGTTCTTCACAATTAAAAAAAAAGACTTATGTTATATGTACACAGTTTTAAATCCAGAGCAATTCTTGCTTACCTCAGTGCCTTTTTTTTATAAATAAATATTTTTTAAAAGAAAGTTTTTATAAAAAGCAAAATTTGGCAACAGTTAATGCATAAACTAATTGGCTGGAAACACCGTGATTGCATTTATTATGTAAGTGTGACGTCATATGATTTATTCTATGTTTTGGAAAGACATGCATGCATCATATGATTATGACGTCACATGAATTTATGAACTAATTGCTTGGTAACTCATAATTCCTCTTATTACGTAACTTGACATCACATAAATTAAATTTATTACATGTCTTTTTTTTTTTTTTTGAAACTTATATCAAACTAGTCAAATATTTGTAAAAATTTATCTATTTCTCCCCTATTGTTTCAAAATTTCCTTTTCCTAGAATGACTTAAATTTAAAATTCGTATTGCCGTATTTTTTTAATCGAATAAAAGCCGCACTTCTGAAAATCGGTTGTGGTTTAGAATTAAATGCAAAAAAAAAAAAAAAAATCGTTGGATGGGAAAAATTGAATATGATACCGACGGTAAAAGTTTAAAAGTTATTAATACTTTTTAAAATAAATTAATTATTCACCTCTTAAATTCTCACTTTAATATTTTTTAAATTTCGTAAATATTGGAAATCGATAAACCCTTTAACACAATTTTTTATTTTTTCACAAAAACGTGTTGAGAGTTTGAGGTGCGACTTAGATTCGAATAAATATGGTAATTTATACACAAATTTTTAGTATGTTTAGATATAAAAATAATTTTTAAAAATCACGTAGAATTATAGATTAACCGAAAGGTATACTTTTTATCAAATACTCCTTGAGTTTTTTTTTTTTTTTTTTTTTGTTAATTCTTTCTTTGTAATTTTAATAGACGATGCGGCGATGCTTAATTTTATTCTTTGAGAAGGATTTAACTTCTGCTTTCATAATAATGCAAGGAATTTTCTTTAATAATATCCAAGAAAATTTTTAAAACTATTACCAATTCCTGTTTAAGAAATCCAAAAGGAAGCATTACGGAATCAAAAAGAATAGATTTTCCTTGAATCAATTCCCGTCTTCGATCGCACACACGGAATCTTCGATTTCTTTGAGCTCTTGTGTCGCATGTTGCCATTCACGTTGTCAAAACTTTTTCAATAACTGCATTATCTATTAAAGTTCAGCTTTATAATTAGAAAATGAGCAATTTTAAAATAAAATTTAAACATAAAATTGTTGCATTTTATTTTTAAAAAATGCTTTTTAACTTTTGCTATAAACTGGAAATAAGTGGAAGAATTTTTGTTATGACAGAGCAATTCCTTTTAAAATTTGAAATTTTTAAGCATTATATTTAAAATAAAATGTTGAACTGAAGTTTCTTTCAACTTTAATTTATGCTAATATTAACATAATTTGAGAGGATAGTAAGAAGTTTTATTTTATTTCTCATTTAGAGAAAACGTTAAAAAAATTGTCCTTTGTCATATGAATTGACAAATAATAATCCATAAAATTTGTATTCCATAATCTGAAAAAAGAATGAAAACCCCAGTAGCTGAATTGCATACAGACTATCACACATTATGTTTGTAAAACATAAATAATTGACCAATATTCTTAAAAATTCTTATAATGATTGAAACATTACTCAAATATTTAAATAAATCAACAGTTTATTTTGAGTCTAAGAGATCTCTTAAACTGTAATCTTTTACTTTTTACAATTTTCATTTCATTCTAAGTTAAGATAATAAATGAAAAAACTTATCACTTCACTTCGAAATTTGAATACATACAGTGAAAGAATATGCTTCGTAAGATTAGAAAAAAATATCAAAATGAATGCATATAATAAATAAAAATATAATTTATATTCTATAATAAATCAATAATAGAAAATATTTGAAGTTTTTACCTTCATTTTGCAATCTTTTCTATTTATAAATACGTCTTTTTACAAGAATAGATGTACACCTATACTTGTTGTACCAGTTTATCAATAAATATATTCTCTTTTTCAGCAGCAAAATCATCGTGGAAGTATCAAATGTATAAATAAAAAGACACACTTTTAAAAAATTGATGAAAAACTATCTATATGACAATAATGTTTCATTTTGTGGGCAAAAATACCATTATTACGATGCAATCATCACATAGCGACACATATATCAAAGCAACAATTACTAACCTTTCGAATCTCTTTTAGTTATTACTAATAATAAAGTATATCGATTTTTCGAACAATCGACAGTTCATCTCATTGATATAAATAACCATCGATTAAGGTTGAAAGGTAGATTTTTCTGTCTTCCATTTAGACGATTTATTATGCCCTTTTTACTATCGGATAAATTAAGTTTATTTAGAAATAATATTATGTTCTCAGTTATGTATATATTGTTAACTTTATATTCAATATACTAAAGTACCTTCGGTATTTTATTTTTGACTTGTAAAATTGTTGAAATCAGCTATAGTAACCTTCATGTTGTTTTTTATCTTGGAATTTTTCAGAATTTATACAAATTTCTTAATTTAAACTGTAAGTCTTTAAAGTAAAATGTATTTTCATCTGTGAATAATATTTTTGTTAAAAAAAATACTTGTAATTTTTATCTATAGCTTATAAGAAAAATTTGTAAATTAAAGTTGGCATCATATGTATTATTTTTATTCAATAACTATTTGCATATGTAACATACGAAATTTTTAATGACCTTTAATTTCAGTTTTATTATTATTTTAGCAAAAAAAGCAAACGATTTTATTATTTTCCTTTGAAGTAATTTTTTACATTAGAAACAGACGATTTAATTTGCGAGATTTAAGATTTTTTTTGATGTTAGAAGTGAAATTTAAATAGCTATTGCGAGTTTTTGTGCTTTATTGCAATCTAGTTTTTTCAATTTAAAAATTCTCTTTAAATTGTTATTTATGTGACTTTTATAAAATTCAATGTATATATATTTTTTTGCCTTTTCAACATTATTTAGTGCTATATATTATCCATAAGAAAAATTTAACCGATTTCTTACTTTGTTACAAAATTCGATTTTTTCTCCTGGTAAGTTAATCTTTTTTTTTTTCTTCGTTCAGTTTTTTAAACAATTATCAACAAAGAACATGGCAAACTGCAAATTTATTCAGTGAACTATAAAAGTGTTCGCGCACTTGCAATTTTAGGTAATGTTTAATGTTTTAGACTAAAAAAAAATAATATATTCGAATTGTAATGTTTTAATAATATCTTCAATTCGTTTTTACTGCAATATCAAAATCATTTTATAAATCAAAATATAATTATTGTTTAGAAAAAATTAATAATCAAAAAGTTACTAAAAATTACGCCACAAAAGTCTTTGTTTACTTAAAAAAAATCTCAACACGTAGCTATAGATGTTGTATTTGTTTCTTAATTCTAGCACTTACTGTTAGTAAGATAACTTTTAGCGTCCAAAATAACTTTTAGAAGTCTTGATTAAGATTTTATCAGCTTTTTGTAATTTCTTTTCTGCATCCATGTTTCTCCATATTCTTCTGTGATTATTGTTTTTACTCATATTTTGATTTTATATGTCATGTTTAAATTCAAATTCTCATGTTTCATTGGGCTTAAATCAGGTGATTTAGGTGGTGTTTTCAGAATTTGGGGAGAGTCATAAAAACACCATTGGCGTACATTGAGCAGTGCACTTGGCATCAATGTACACCGCTGGTGTCTTTATAACTGTCCCTAAATTCTGAAAACATCTCCTAAATCACGTAATTAAAGCCTAGTAGAAAATGTTTGATTTTTTAAAAATAAATGCCCTTTATATAAAAAAAAGTCTGAAGTATAAGAACAATAATCACAGAAGAATAGAATAACATCGATGTAGAAATTACACAAAACTGATCAAATCTATACCAGGAAGTTTGAAAGTTGTGGTCGGTAAAAGATAACTTACTAAGTACTAAATTAAGAAATAAATACATAATTTATAGCTATGCTTCGAATATTTTTATGTGTACAAAACCCTTGTGACGGATCTATACGCGACCCCCTACTAACAATCCTCTTGGTATTCTTTGGGGCCAGAAAAATTTACCAATCTTGTCCTAAGAAGGAAATGTGATATGCAAATTAAATTTATTATATTTATTTCTTATTCGTGAGTTAAGACGATGAGTGAGTTGAAGTGAAGAGAATAGATGACAGAAAGTTAGAAGGTTAGAAGTTTAGTTAACTAGAGGTGACAAGATAGATACAAGGTGAAGATTACCGTAAGTGGTTGAAAAGGCCTTGTGAAAGATTAAATAAAGGAGTTGGCATTGATAAATTATATTGATTAGAAGACTGCCTAAGTTCAGGTACTGTCATCTTCCTATTACGTTGATATTTAAAGTCGTTAAGCGGACATTAAGCACATATCTACTGTGTAAAGTAATATTAGGGAAGAACTATTATCATAAAGTGGATATTTAATGTATTCTCCCCAAACGCGACTCTCGTCTCTTCCTTCTGTTGTCTAACTGGATCATCCTATTTATGGTGTTAAATTGATTTGTGTTTGAGTCGATTAAAGTGATAAATAAAATAATAGGAAATTATATCATCCTTCACTTCCTTCCACACCTTTAGCTGGTTCACAGGGTAGAAGGGAAGTAGGTTCGTTTCAACTTTTGTGGCGTAATTTTTAGTAGCTTTTTTATTAATGATTTTTACAGTAATAGTTATACAGTAGAACCTGTTTCTGAGCAGTCCTTTTTTATGCGATTAGTTTTGTGCGATTTTATCTGTGCGATCTTTTTTTTATGCGGTACATGAATTTCAACGGTTTTGGCGCCACTGAAATGTTTTCTGTCAATGTACCAGAGACGATCGAGATTGTTAGGCCCTTCCTGCAAAGTCAGGTTTTACCTTTAATATTTTATAGCCGTTGGGGGATAACCCGAGTGCCTAGCTGCTTCGTGCTTTAACCTCTCATCATTAGGATTTTGAATGACTGTAATGTTATGACTCTTGACCTTAGTTAATATTTTTAAATTGGGTAGATGCGTACTTGGCATTAATTAAGCCTTGAGCCCCCTAGATTCCTGAGTCCTTTCCCCTTGTGTTGCGGGGGTTGCAGGGTTACGGCACAGAAATGTGCATATGTACACTTCAAGACGCTCTGTTCATTTGTTATAAACAGTCCCCCGACAATGCACGTTCAGTTGCCTTCTCTCAACACGCCAACAGCCCGCGCTTGATTGAAGACGAAAATTTTAAACACAGTGACATTATCAATAATTTGATAGATTACGAAGTCGGACAAGAAGAACCGGATTCCTTGAGAGCGGATGAAATATATGCAGGGATACAGATTTCTAGCCAATTGGAAAGCATTTTCTTATAATAGATACCAATCCCCAAAGGAGTATGAAATTTCGCACAAAAAGAGCTTCGATCATGCATATCTCGTTATTGTGACATTTACAAGCAACTGACCAACCAACCATTATCGTAAAAATTTATCTCTTACATTATGGTGAAAAAAAATAAATCAATTGAAATTGTATCTTCAAGTGACGGAAGCGATTTTGAAGTTATTCATCACAGGAAGATGAGCGCTTAGGATTACGATGAGTAGGAGTGAATTATGTATGTGCATTTTGAAAATTTCTCCATGTATACAATGAAAAACTAAATGTTTCTAAAACATCTCCATGCGTATTTTAATTATTTATTTTGTCATGAAAATACTTTCTGAGAAATTTCGTAAATAATTGACGTATTTTCTAAGGGGTTCTTTTTTTTATGCGGTCCTTCTCCCTCGCGTAAAAAAATTCCTTAGTATTTCGACGAATTTGTTTGTCATATGTAAGAATTTATGAAATTTTCGAATATTTTTATTGCGATCCTTATCTACCGCACAAAAACAGGTTTAACTGTACTATGTTTTAAAAATGATTATAGTATTCCAATAAGAACAAGTTACAGATATTATTTAAAAATCACAATTCCGATGTATTAATTTTTATTAGTCGAAAACATTAAATTTTATAGAAAACTGTAAGGGTATGAACATTTTTGTGGTCCACTGTATCTGCAATACTTGTGGTATAAGACTTTAGAGCAAAAAGAATCAAAACTTTCTCGCTTCTCTCATCTCACGTCTCATTCCTAGGGCTATCATGTTCTCCCACAATGGCTGCAATTGTAGTGGTCACGAATAGAAGAGTCTTGACACTACCCATTCGATAAATGATTTTATTTCATCAGGCGGGGAAATAGAAAGCATTCTATTAGGTCTGTCAATTGTTGAAATTGTAATCCTGCCCTTTGGTATTTATTGAGACTCACGGGTTTCATTCTAGACAGATTCATTGCAGCCGTGCTGTCTGGTGATAAACTCACTTTATTAATAAAAGAAAAAGAAAAAAAGATAAATAAAAACTGCTGATGATAAAAATTGTAGGAAATGCAGTTACTTATAAGAAAGATTCATTCACGGATAATTTTAATGAAGGATTTGTGAGCAATTCCTAATAACTGATTCCGGAGCGAGTTAATTTTTTTTGGGTCAAAAGTTGTCTATCTACTTCCAATTCAATCTAAAATACTTTATTTGTTCAATATTATAAATGAACATCAGCATAAAAACAAAAACTGAGCTAAAATGAAAGTTTTTTTTTATGTACATATCTCTTTTAATCTCTCAATCATTTTCCAGAAGGAAATATTTTTGTCGTATTACGTTATAAAAAAACTTTATAATTTTTATTTTCCAAAACTAGGCAAGGATTTATAAAGTACTCAGTTATAGTTAGTTTAGAATAATTACGAATGCTGTTGAGATGAACTTCACAATCTCAAAAACAACACTTGAGCTTTGGAATTATTTTCCATCAATACCATTTAATAAATAACACAATTATGGGAAACAATTGTAAAAATCGATTTACTTAAACAAGTGCAAGATATTCGATTCCAAAAACAGTTTTAAAAATAAGTAGAATTAACCTACCAAAAAGTATTTTAACAAATCAAAGGTATTTTAACCAAAAAGTATTTTTAACGCATTACTAGAAGTTCTAACACATATGTTAAATTCACAATCTCTAGTAAAAGATTGCAAACACGGTTCGGGTACCTTCGACACATTCACGCATTACAGTACAAACATAGTGTGCACAATCCCAATCATTGAATGCCCAAAGATTGCCCAAACCGCGCTTTCAAGTTTGAAGCGGATACCGTATTCTCGTCCACACGTGTAGGTTTCTATACACAAGTGGCTTATGCAAATAAGTCTGTACTACATAATGACCATGTGGACGGCCCTTTAAGTCAATATGTGACATCTTAATAATTCGGAATTCGATGTAAGGCAGTATAATGGTTTCGTGTCTTAGCAGAGCCAAAATTCTCTTCATAGTGTTCAATATAGCTTCGAAAATTTAAAGAGCTTAACAATATTTCCATATCATAAACTTACATTGATGTTATGTACGAAAAAGCATTTCATGTATATCTGTGCTAGAGTTTAAATATTATTTACATACCTGAAATTTATTTCTGAAGGATATATTATTTAACAAGGAAAAAATACAATCTAAATATGAAATTTTAAGCCTTGTCATCTACATTTTCCCAATCGTTTTATATTGAATACAGAATATTTTTCGCATAGAATATTTATCAACAAATATTTTTTAGAGAATTAACTTTTAAATATGCTAGTATATATAAATTTCTTAACAAGATTTTTATTTCCATACGCATATTTTTAATTTTCTTCTAACAAAGACAACTCATACATATTTTTTGAAAAATAATTTTTTCAACCGTGAAAGGATTTCTTTATTCGTAACGACAATTAATCTATAAATCTCTTATAGATCGTCTTACTGATTTCAAGGTCTTTTTTTATAAAATAAATATATATACCATACTTTTAGAATAAATGTATATAGCGTAAAATCCGGCGAATAAGTGCACCTTCACTTTCAAGCTTCAAATTTTAGTCTTTAAGTATATTCGCCGTATAGTGCGCACCCCCTTTTGTACGGAGAAACCTGAAATGCATACAATGCTTTTCTGTTTTGAAGTCATTTATTCAAGGTAATATTCAAGGATTTTCAAAAAAATACTATATTTCTAGAACTATAACACTTTAAATTAATTAGGAATATTATTTCTTTTAAATAAACAGTATTCCGATCTACACTGCTGGCCACCGTAAATGCAACACCCTGAAGGAAGCACGCAAATAACATTAAATTTACAACATGCATCAGCGGAGATGAGATATGCAAATGATTAGAATTTCAGCACAGACACACATCACGCACGCCTGTGGCGCCACCTCAAAGCGCTATTTAAGGCTTGGTGATTTCGACGATTTCAAGTTCGGCAATTGTGTTTTTCTTGTGGTTTTTTCAAAAACGATCAGTTATGTCTCAAAGAAAACAGCGATCAGCTTTTGATCAAGTATCCGAGTTCGACAGAGGAAGGATAGTGGCCTACCGAAGTTGTGGATTACCTTTCAGGGAAATCGGTAGTCGTGTTGGACGAAACCAAACAACTGTAATGTGGATATGTGACCGTTGGATGCAGGAGGGTACGACGGACTGACGTGGTCGATCGCATCCACCTCAGTGCACCACTTCACGTGAGGACAGGCAAATTGTGCGCATGGCAGTCACGGATCGCTCAGTCACATCACGAACCATAGCACAGCACATTGAGTCTGTAACGCATCATTCAGTGTCTGCGCGTACCATTCGACGCCGTTTACAGCAGAGTGGTCTGTCCGCAAGACGTCCATTGTTTGGTCTACCCTTGACGCAGAACCACAGACGTCTCCAACGCCAATGGTGCGATGAAAGAAGGATGTGGGCGGCAGAATGGAATGAAGTTGTCTTTACTGACGAGTCACGCATCTGTCTGCAACACCACGATGTTCGGATTCGAGTCTGGAGACACCGTGGAGAGAGGATGCTGAACAGCTGCGTTATGCACCGCCACACTGGTCCTGCACCGGGTATTATGGTATGGGGCGGTATTGGATATCACTCTCGCACTTCTCTAGTACGCATTGAAGGTACTTTAAACAGCCAGCGCTACATCTCCGAGGTGTTGGAGCCAGTTGTCCTTCCTTACCTTCAGGCTTGGCCACAGCCATATTTCAACAGGATAATGCGCGACCACACGTGGCACGCATTGGTCCAAAGGTTCTTCGTCAATCACCAGATTGAGTTGCTTCTCTGGCCGGCTCGCTCTCCGGATCTTTCGCTGATAAAAAACATGTGGTCCATGGTTGCTCAACGATTGACCCAGATTACACTCCCAGCTGCCACACCAGATCAACTTTGGCAACGTGTGGAAGCTGCTTGATCTGCTGTACCCCAAGAACACATCCAAAGTCTCTTTGAATCAATGCCGAGGCGTGTGGCAGCGGTGATCTCCAACAATGGCTGGCTACTGATTCTGGCAGGAACCACACTCCACAGAAGTCTATAAATTTAATCATTTGATACTTGGTCAACATGTTATCTACAAAATAAATTTTGTTGTGCTATCTTTTGTCTTTCTTGGTGTTGCGCTTACGGTGGCCAGCAGTGTATATTGAAGTCTAATTTTTAAGCTCATTTCTCTTTTTATTTATTTTTGAAGCTATCATCTTTATATACGGCGTATAACACGCACCCGTAAATTTTGAGCTATTTTTTGTGTTAAAAGTACACTTTATACGGCGGATTTTACGGTAGTTTCCTTTTCTTATAAATTTTCCATTTTAAAAATGGTTTCTGAAAAACCATCTTTCTGGAGGAAATAAAGCATAAGTAATAAGAATAAATGTAAATAAACATATAAAGTAAAATACTTTTTATACAATTTGTTCTAAAAAACATCTAAAAAGTTTAATGGACGAATATTATTAATTTAATAATGTGATTCAATTTTTGGGTACATTTTTAGTGAGTAAGTTTTTCATTTATTATTATTGATCACTTTAAAAGGCTGAATGAGAGATGTAAAGCGTAACGTACTAATGTTCAATACATTTTCCCTGTCTCAAAGCTTTAAAAGTTGTGGGAAGTGGAAATTTACGAAAGTGAGGAGCCCTCGTATTTCTTCTTGGTGTGGCGTTTGCATAATATCAATCAAAATAATGCAATTTATAGTATATTTTTTCTGTTCCTTTTTATTAAGAGGTAGAATTCTACCAAAAAAAAAAGTGCAGTACTAATGAACACGTGGTGGGTTTTTTTCCCATTGGGGATGCATTTTAGCAACTTAGCCTTTGGACACACGGCAAGTTCTCAAATGTGAGAGCCATTTCATGGCAGCACCATCTAGTCGCAGCCTCGTTACCAAATGTGGACGCTTGAATTAATTTTTTAATTCAAGCTCTCATCGGATGCTAAAGATTGCTGTGTTTAATTTTGCCAAGAATACCAGGACCCAATTGATACTCAAGGGATCTTTTACCTGCCACATAATCATATGGCATGCGTACCTAAGATTTTCGCATCCAGAAAATCTATCGACCCAGCCGGGTTCAGACCCGCAACTTTAGCCTTACAAAACACATGCTACCTTTTAGCCACCGGAAACCTTTAGGAAATTTTAAAAACTCTAAGCTTAAGAAAACACCTGAAATTTCGGACGATTGATTCAAGATTGCACAGAAATGTTTCGAATTGATAGTGGAAACGGAAAAAGGTAAGTGCTGTCATGAACTATGACAGCTTAATTAACTATGAATCAATTACTGTGAATTCTTAAGAATTTAGAATTTTCACGTTATAACTACTCTTGTCAATTAATTGAATTGTATTTTAATAAATTGACAGTAATGATTGAAAAGAGCAATAATTGTACGTTTTAAAACGATTTTTTTTTTTGAGGAAAAGTACATTTTTCTCTTTAATAAAATTTACCAGTACTCTCGACTTAACTTGAACTCGTACATGTGTTATTTGTTTCCTGTACTTTAGGGTACGATAAATATCAAGAAAATGTATGCTTTGAAACATCTCTCACATTTCTGATATTCTGCACCCTAAATTAAAATATTTAAGCATTATAAACTAAGTTGCTGTTAATTATTAGCTTTAAACATGGTAGATTACACTTATAAGAAACTATACTGAATTCAATTCCTTCTTCGTTATATTGACTATTTTGGGGAAATATTTGTTTGGGTACCTTAGGGTAAGGAACACAGTACCCCAAGAAATCGATACTTCCCTCAGTTACAAAAATCATTTGCAAAGATTTCACATTAAAAATAAATTCTTATAATGGAGTCATGTGAGTGAGGAGGGAATATTAACGTCGCACTATTCAGCTACACGAGGGCCTTTGGCAACGGACCTCGTAATTTTGTACCATGGTCAAGTGGCGAGATGATACCTGAGCTGGCATGTCCCTGTCCTAACTACCACACCACACCAACGGGAATGCATTCATGTGAGATTTATATGAAGAAATGGATGTGTGTATGTGTGTGTGTGTGTGTGATTTGTGCAACGAATGCATTGAAAGCCGCGTTTCTCAAACTGCGGGGCGCGCTCTCCAAGCGTGGCGTAATAACCATACGTGGGGTGGTGTAAGTACATCATAAAGTTGAAAATAAAATACTTTAAATAATTATCAATTGACTGAAAGCAAAACAAAATACATCCTGACATAATAAAACACAAAATACAAATCCACTCTGATATAATATACCTATAAATGTATCAGTACTGCACAAAGCATTTGATATATTATACTTAATTTATCAATACTAAATTAAAAAAAAGTTAGGTAATTACTAGTGTTCATATGGGCTTGTCATATACAAAATTTAATGCTTAACTTGATAACTTGTACGGTTTATAATTAAGGTGTATTGTATTTTTAGCGTCAAAGTACATTATTATTGCATTCAAAACATTGTTATTGGAAGAGGGGGGCGCGATGAAAATTATCACTTAAATTTAGGTCGCAAATAGTGAAAGTTTGAGAATCACTGACTTAAGGGATTATTTTAAGAACAAACCTTTTATTCCCCCCAGTGCATATTTTAGCTCAATTTACCTTAAAACAATCAATTTTTTCCAGATGCATGAGATACATAAGTAGGAATAATCTAGAATACTTTTTGCAAATTTTAACCTTTTTTATAATTTCTTAAAAAATATAAAACAACTCTCTGTCACATTCCGTGCAAATTTATTTTTAGCACAATTAAAAAAATTTCGACGCATAAAATTTTGCAATAAAAATATCCAAAGTTTTTAACACTCAAATAATGTTTTTGTAAAAAATATGACATGTTGAATAAATTTTTCTCTAAAACAGTATCAGGATTACAAATTTGAAATTTCTAGAAGTAACTACATTGATTATAAAATATATTTTCGAATGAGCAAATATTGAAGTTAAACACGCCATGTAAAGTTATTTTAAATAATGCTAAAGTGCAGAGGTTCTCAAACTTTTCTTGAAAAATCCCTTGCCATGTTGCTCGATTTGGGGTAGACCGCTGATTAAATAATATTGAATTTTTGTAAATTTATCAAATTATATGGTTTTTTTACTTCTGGCAAAACTGTGCTTGCTTCAAAATAATTAAATTTGTAACTTTAGTGAAGTACAGTGTTTAAATCTTAATTGAATTTATTAACATTAACTTCTGAAAATTTAATTAATAAATAAAATAATTGTTACATAAAAAACTGAACAACAAACAAATGTTTTTAATGGGAGGAATGTATCTGGTGCTTCAATAACCAAGTTTCAACATTTAGTATCAATCTTTTGTCAGGTTTAACATTAAATCTCCTCTGTTAGTTGTGTCCAGTTCTTTTTACCCCCCAACCCTCCCTTTCTTCCTTTTGTTTTGGAAATTGGCTACGGCGCTCAAATTCCTCACGAGGAAAAGCAATTAAAAACTTTCTCACGATATTCCATAAATCGGAACAAATAAAAGATATGTCTTTTTAAAGACTAAATTGCTGACATTTGTTTCTAAACTTAACTTGAAGATCTTCGTTAGGGCCTATTTCGTATCAGTTCCTATTATAAAAGGACATTTTTTTTTATGTGACCATATGAAATCATTGTCTACTTGTGGTAATTAACATAGTCAAAGCATTAAATTTTGAAACAAAATCTGAATATAAAGGGCATTTAAATGTTGAACGTAGGTTAAAACGTCCCGACAGATTATCTGTAATAAATTGAGAAAATACATGACCTCCAATATTATACTTCTTTAGCTTAATTCTGGAAAAAACGCTGAAATGTGGTCTTTGTTTTAAAAAATTATGCTGTCACCTTGTAAATGCAAATTAACCTCTTTAAATTTAATAAATATTGTTAAATAGGTAAATTAGAGTTTCCATTTTATTAAATTTTCTTTTAAAATTAAAGTCATGATCTGGTTTAATGAGAGCCATTATCAGAGACCCCTATTTGGACCTCATGAACCCCGAAATTATTTTTACATTGACGTGGACCCCTGTTCGGTCGTCATAGACCCCTGGGGGTCGATATAGACCACTTTGGGAATACTTACTATAGTACAAAATGAAAATAGTTTATAAAAGCTTAAATCAGTTTGTTGAGGGACTAACATGGGTTATATTTGTTTATTGTTTTATGTGAAATATCGTAATAGACTTTCAAATTTCAAATTTTGATCTATTTAAATACATTTACAGTATTACTGTCGGGACTCTTTGTGAATTTCCCACTTCATTTAGTTGGTTCTTTTTATAAAATACTTTACGTTGCGATAAACAGAAGCAAACTCACATGTGAAAAATTACATTCACAGAACCTTGCCATTAAAAAAAATTGAACTTTTTACAAAATACGGATAACAATCTAGAATACAGACATTAAAACTTTAAAAAAATTAAGAATAAAGATAAATATGCACATCCTAAATATTAATAAAGATTATGTGAAGTTCTGATCAATAATCTTTTAGTTTTTCAGTTCTTATAATGAAAGGAAATGTAATGGCATCATAATATTGTTTGCCAAGAGCACGACGTACAATTATAGCCATTCTGTATTGCTGCTATTTTTTAAAAATATATTCATCATATGATAATGAAGCCGATATAGAAATTAAACAGTTTTGAAAGAACATTTAAAAAGAAATCTAAAAAAAAATTAGTTGAACCTCCAAAAAATAAAACTTATTTGAGTAAACTTTCATTATACCAATTCATATTCAATAAGCAGTAAAATTTTTTTCCCATTTTCTTATTCATTTATTTTTATTTATTCCTCTACATGAATTAAAAATATCCGTGGAGCCCAAGCTTTCAAAAGCCAATAAATTTAGCGGAAAATAATTCATTTTTCATAAAATTAATCAACAGAAAAGAAGTTACTTCCTTCCTCTTCTCATACAAAAGTTTCCTTTCCGAAGCCTCTCTCTAGCGCTTTCACGACTCTTTATTCTAATATTCGAAACAAATGGTTTATCCATTGTCTTTCCAATTTCCAAGCTATACCGAGCGTTCATTCAATATTTAATTCTTTGAGTCTGATGATACAATTACGGATACAAATTGTCCGTTTAACATCCGGGGGACTTCATTACGTATGCTCCAATGCTAGCCAACCACAAGGAGTTTTAAAAGATCCTCCTTTTCAGTAGAGTCGTCGGCAAATATTTGCTTAAAGTATTAGCGACAAATTTTTGTGCTTCACTCGGCTTAAGGCACTCTTTCAGCTCTACAGCAGTTAATTAAATTGGGTTTGAAAAGAATATAAAAGTCAAGAAATGTTTAAATATTTGAAGACATCCAGACAGGGTTCGAGGGGTGTATCTTAGGTTTTATTTTTATTGCTGGAGCATAATGAGAACCTCAATGTTTAAAGAATCTGATCATAATTGTAAAATTACTTAACAATGGAAGTTTTTCAGACAATGTATTTTGAAGTTTAATAACAGTTTTGGGAATTGTTTTCTTGTGTTGTTAAGTAAATATAAGTTTTTAAATAAGGTTTGTAATTAAAAACTTTGGAGAAATTATTTTGGGCTGTTTTGTAATATATGAATGAAATATATGACAATTGTTTTTAACCTCTCGAGTGCCACCGACGTATATATACGTCTCTTTTTTCATGGAAGTCTTTCGTACAATGTGTTTTGAAGTTTAATAACAGTTTTGGGAATTGTTTTCTTATGTTGTTGAGTAAATATATGTTTTTAAACAAGGTTTGTAAGTAAAAACTTTAGTTTTGTGCTGTTTTATTATAAAAGAATGAAATGTATGACAATTGTTTTTAACCCCTTAAGTGCCACCGACGTATATATACGTCTTTCTCTTCCTGAGCGATAACTTCCCCGGACGTATACATACGTCTTTTCGAAATACGAATTCTTTTCCTCTCGCTGTGTTTTATAAAATTATTCCTTTGGGCTTGGAACGTAATAAAAAGAACTTGACATCGTTTACGAAGGATTTACTTAGAGAGAAAGATTTTCTTATTTATTCCTTCTCCTCTACCCCCCCCCCCAAAAACACCGCAAATGTGTGACTATGTGAAAAAAGGTGACGCTGGGGAGTTAATCGCGTAAATTTTAATCAGCAATTAAGGGATTAAGGAATGGTTACGTACAGATATATTGATCTTCAAACATGTTTTAAAAATTCAAAAATAAGTATACAGTCATTATTTTTTACTTCATTCTCATGGCTGTTAAATTTGTAATAATATAGGGATTTAAAGTGAAATAAATTAAAATATTAATGAGTTAATTTACTAACTTAATTAAAATGAAGTTAATATTAATTTTAAAAAACATAATATATAAATTGTTTTCATTATGGTGCCCTGTTTTTTCTGATTTCCCATCTTAAAATTAACTTAAACTTCAAATTTCGTAAATTTTGGTTTTAGACAGCTTTTCTCAAACTGTGGGGCACTTCCCCTTAGGGGGCGTGATAACTCTATGAGGGGGTACTAGAGTGTTGAAAATTCAAAAACAAAAGATTACTTTTTTTTAAATATTAATTTACTGGCAGTAAAAAAACACAAAATACTTTCTAGCATAATAAAATATATAATACACATCTGCACTGATATAATGCATTTATAAATGCATCAGTATTGCACACATTTTATAATTAATTTAACATACTAAGTTAAGAACACGTTTAATAAGTACCAGTGACCCCATGGGCTTCTCATGTATAAAATGCTTACAAATATTAATACTTATCTCTCTTGATAATTTGTACGATTTATAATTAATCCCTTAACTGCAGGTAAAAATTTACGCGATTTGCTTCCCAATGCCACCTTTTTTTTACGTAGGCGAGCGTATGTGATGTATAGGGGAGGACAAAAAGGAATAAAAAAGTAAACCCTTCGCAAACACACTGTCAAGGTTCTTTTATTTTGCATTCCAAAGCCTTCGGAATAATTTTATGGATATCAATATAGAGAGAAGATCGTACTTCAGAAAGACGTGTATATACGTCCGGGGCAATTAAAGCTTTGGTCGAGTGAGACGTATATATACGCCAGTGGCACTTAGGAGGTTAAATCGTATTGTAGCTTTAGCGTCAAAGTATAGCAGCATTAATTTCAATACAGTGTTATTGTATGGAGTAAACGGATGGAAGTTATGGTTGAATATTGGGTCGCAAATATTGAAAGTTTGAGAAGCACTGATTTAAGAGGTTTTCATTAATGGAGACTTAAGAAAAAGGGAGAAACCTCTTCATTAATTAAATAAGTTCTCAAGTTTTAACATTAAAAAGTTTTCTAAACAGTTGTCAACGATTTTTGCATCAAACGATAGATAGTTATTCTTTCCTGCTATAAAAACATTAAATTTTTTTATATAATCTTAGTATGAAGAACATAAACAAAAAGAAAAATATATATAACATATCAACATTTTTATTTTTATTTGAAAATCTAACGCTATAAAACTTTAAAATATCTAATATTTCACGCAAATTTCTCCAATAGGAAATATTGAAGGTCAAATCTTTACGATCGCTAATTGTAAAGCTTAAGATTATTAGTCAATAAATAGCGTATGTATTTACACACACACACACATATTAGTTTAAAAATCGTAATTATGGTAACTTTAAATAAAACCACCATGTGTTATTATTAAACAGGAAAACCTGTATGAACGTTTGCTGAAGATAATTGTAGTAAACGGTCATCTAAAAGGTTTCCTCTGATATCTTCAGAACTAATACTCGGATTTCAATGAAATGTGGAACATAAGTTATAGAGAGTATTTTCTATCTAATCGCGCAAAAGGATTTAATTCCATATTAGGAGAAGTCTGAATGAGTGGGTGAATATTAACGTCGCACTCTTCAGCCATTCGAGGGCTATAGAAGAAGTTTGATTCAAGTGTTAATGATCTGTATATATAAGTTAATTATTCAAAATATTAATGTATAAGGGGGGGGCTGCACAAATGAAAAGAGGACATAAGCGATTGCATCAGAATGAATGCAGATATAGCAGAGCAACCAACCTGGGACACGAAGGAACGTTGGCAGTGTACACCGCAAAGCTTTCACTTTTTAACAGGGAAACCTTATAAAGGGCGCGGTCTTCCCTCAGACCCGCCTAGAGGTGTGGGAGGAAATGAAGGATGCTAGCCATGTTCAACCAAACTATTTATTAAACACACGAATTATCAACAGATAGAATTCTATCAATTCAAACTATAAGAGATGTTCCTAATAAGAGCAATAAGCGATTAAACCACGAGAGACGCGAATTATGAGAAGACTTCTTATGTATTGATCCTCCTTTTTTGGGACCAATCTACTGCTCTAAATATATGAGTTATAATTTAACTATGGTGACAATTGTCACTTTAATATCTTAAACTATCTAATCTCTGAAACGCGCTATCAAATATACTAATACCTGATCTGTAGCAATCTCTCCTCGTAGTCAGATTCTCTATTTCTCAATCTCCATATAACACTTTCTATCCATCTAAATAGCTCGAAAACCTAGACTATGTATAACCGACCTAATCTGCATATCACGAGTTATTCTTCAAAATGGTTTTTTGTGATTAATTTCAAATTGATAGCCCAAAGATTTCCCAAGAGGATTAGAGGAAGGCCGCGTATAAATCAGTACCAATCTGTTAGTGGTGGTGGAAATTAATCGATGCCGTGCCATATAAGGATGCCTTCAGATCGGAACAACGTATAAATTCGGTTTCTGATTGCAGGAGGTGAGTTTCATACGGACATCTATCGATGAATAGTGACCCTGGTGAGCACTGTTTAGGTTGAACGTCTTGGAACAGTTGGTGTACAAGTTTTCGAGAAGGGCATCAAACGCGATATCGGATCTCGATGACAATGTCCGCCCACACGTCTCCCGCGATAACAAGAAAACTTAAAAAAATTCGGTTGGGAAAAGTCAGAGCATCCATCATACAGTCCATACAGTACATACTTGTAGGTCTTTAGGCCAATTAAGATAGTATTGCGTTTTTATTTGGACGATGAAGTGAAGGAATCTGGGCAGGATTTCCTAAAGAATCAACCACATACTTTCTAACGTGAAGACATAAACATGTTGCTAAAACAATGGGACGTGTGTTATAACCCCCCAAAGCAATTTCTTTTGATATCAAATAAAATCATCCTTTTTATTGAATTTGTGTACTTTTTATTTAGGCAACCCTTATAATAATTTAGTTATTTTTCGGTCATTAACATTAATTCCAATTTTGTCTAGGTGCGATTAAATTCTTGAAAGTTATTAAAAGTGTGACGGGTGCTTACGCGTTTCACTAACCTTCTCTTAAATTCTATATTTTATTTATTTCAACCAATCTCCACCGGGAGCCAAAAGTGTGACTTATACAAATGAGATATTTTATATAAGTTCGGGTTTAGCGAGATGAAAAAGAAAATGAGAGGGGTCAAGAATGAGAGAAAATTTTTTGATCACTGTACATGAATGATCTGTAATACAATGGCAAAAATAGACTCGTGAGATTCTATTTTATTTGTATTGGATTAAATTTAGTGATATATTTTATTTAATCTTCTTGCAGAAGACATCTAAGGAAGGGGACAAAAAATCTGAGCATGATCTCATATGTGTTTTACTTTAAATAGTTTGAATTATTGTACCACAAAACCACAGAACCGCTACTTGGTCATAAGAGAGCTACCTACAATCAAAATAAATGTGAATTCATTCTTCGTCTGGTGGTTACTGTGTATGGTGGTCCGTAAGTGTTGGTCCGAATAAATGTTAAATATAATTTAAGCTCAATTTCTATATACCTATTTTATTCGAATATCTTACTTCCTTTACTTTCATTTCCTAAAAGTGTTTTAGATAAAAATATACTAACGACTGAATGGACTAAATCTACGGTTCTGTATATAATATCTGTCTTGGGTGCGATTGAGAAGATAAAGAAAACAAAATGAGGGCCTTAGCAGGGTATTTATGACTTTTAATCTTATAGTAGCTAAAGCGGATTTCAAGCAAGAAAACTTGAGTTTGGGGGGATTAGGGTTTAACTTTAACTACAAGCTGGTGATAGCGTTAGTTACAACTTATAATTTTTCTCTTCTCCAAGATGAGTGTTATTGTTTTCTTAAAGAAGTGGAATTTGTTTGGCAACCACTCAAATTGAAAGTTTGTTACTTTTTCTGTTCAAATACAAAGGAAATATAAGTTTTAGTTTATTCCGAGAGAACTTGAATTGTTGAATGTTGGAAATCTTTATATCCAAACAGAGAGTCAAACACTACAAAATTATAAGTATCTGTTTTAGAAATTAATAAAGTTTAATTTTCAAGATTTCAAACATAGTTTCCTTTTATAATAAATGTACCCTCTATCCGCCGTACAGCGGACTAACTCTCATTGTACATATTATACAATTGTTCATACTCATTGCTGAATTTATCAAAAGTAGTTCTATTTTTTTTTTTCAATATATTGGAAGCAGAAAAAAAATAAACTTTAAGTCTTCATCTTCGCCTTTTAATTTGTACTTCAATTTAGTGTTTCTTCAAAAACTATGCCTCTAATCACCTTTTTCTCTAAATTGCACTTTCTAATTGTTCACAATTAGAATTTTCAACTAATCTCTTCCTTAAAAATTTCTGTCTTTTGTACCTTTTCTTCATTTCTTCTTTTTTTTCGCTAGGATCGTTCTTGGCACTCCTCATTAGTTAAATTCAACTTTTTACAACCCATTTTTACTAACTACACCTTAAGTATAAAAAATGTATTACAGCGTCACTAAAAACTTTTTTATATATTGAGAGATAATGCAGCAACAGAAATGCACGAGAAGAGTTAAATTTCATAAATTGAGAATCACGTTCTCTCTTCGGATAAACTCTAACATCAACGTTTCTGTGTATAGAATTGTCTTTTGTCGAATTGATAGCAATTTATTCCATGCATGACCGTCTATAATAAACTTTAGGAGGGTCTTTATAGGGCTTGTATAAAACACAGAGGAGAGAGAGTGAGAGAGAAACTATACTCCTAATTTTGGTTTTTATTTTGAATTTCATATAAAGTTCTATATATTTTTCTGCATGTTGATTTTTCTTCATAACTGGCAACGCGTCGTCTGGTCCCCCCCCCCCCCATTTAGGCAAAGCTTCACCTTCATCATAAAAGTAAATTTGTCTAATCTGTGATTTTGCTCAATTTTGTAGTAAAGATGTAGTTGCTGTCATTAGCTATACCTTATGTATAAATAAATTTATATCACCATCACAAAAAACTTTATATACATATATATATAGAGACGGAGATAACTTAGAAATATGTTTTAAAATGCTACGCTTTCATGAAATCTTTGTTAGAAAATAGAATTTTGAGTAATATGCTAACTAAACATTAATAGTCCATTTTATTTATTCCAGTAAGTCTAATTAAATTGTTTTTCAGTTAAAATAAGTAATATATTTTACAGTATCCATCAAATTCAGATTCCATAGCAGAAGCTGTAGAATTTTTTTAGGATAAATATTATTTACATTGTGCTATCTCTACGATTACAAATGCTGAAAAATTAACTTAAGGAATATTAAAGTAATTTCACATGAAAATTACCGGATTGAGAAAATTTAATTGATTGTAAGCATTAAAAAAGAAATTGCTTCGCTTATTAATTTATACTTATTTCTTTAGCTCTTATTTGAGTAATATTTTTAATAATTATTATGTTAGAGTTTTTGATAATATAAATCTATATTATTGTTGATGATATAGAATATATTTTTATAATAGTTACAAAAGATATATATTGTTCCACTCTTGCTAACACGCATAAATGCTTCAAACAGGATTTCTATTTATTGCATCTAATCAAGATTTGCTCTATTTATATAACTACTTTTTAACATTCTGTTGAAATTCTTTGCTTTAGCATAATTTAAATTCTATGTTACAACTGAAATCATCAGCTAAAAAGAATACGTTTTTGTTGCAAATCAAAAGAAACAATGCCATCATTTTCATTAAAAACCGAACATAAATTAGAACTACTTCTGAATTTAAAAAGAAAAAAGAAGAAGAATTCTTAACGATGTTGTATTTGCATAAACAAATACAGTATGCTCGTGCGTTAGTTGAATATTAATTTAGTAATATGGGCTAAATTTGTGACGTCATAGTCACAATATAATGACAATCACGGATTTCCGGCCAATCAGTTCATGAGCACCGCTATTGCCAACTCTTGCTTTTTCTCAGAAACTTTCTTCAAAAATGTATTTATTTATCAACAATGATAACACACATAAAGAAATAAAATATAATTGTTTTAAAAGTACATATATAATAAGAAGTGTTTCTTTAAATTCTGAATTTTTTTTTTTTGAAGAATCTTAAGGTTTGAACATTTTGGCTCAGTTATCAAATTTAAAATTTTATCAACATTGTACAAGTAAAATAACAAATACAATTCTAATGTCAGTTTTGAGTGAAATAGAGAACACGTGATTATGTCAGCGTTTCTCAAACTGGGGGGGGGACATGCCCCTTTAGACGGGCGTGATAACCCTACGTGGGGAGCGCGAGCATATCGAAAACAAAAGATTATTTTTAAAAAATTAAAATTTCTGAAAGGAAGAAAAACAAAATACATTCCGAGATAATAAAATATAAAGTACATATTTGTACTGATGTAATACACTTACAAATTTTTTTTTTACTGGACAAAATGTATTTGATAATTAGTTTAATAATACTAAGTTAAGAACAAGTTTCATAATTATTAGTGAGCCCAAGGGCTCTTGTCATGTATAAAATTATATACAAAATTATCTTGATAATTTGTACGGTTTATAATTAGAGTCGTATTGTAGCTTTGACGTCAAAGTATATTATTGAATTCAATACATTGTTATTGTATGGTAAGGGGGCGCGATAAAAGTTATATTTGAAAATTGGGTCGTAAATATTCAAAGTTTGAGAAGCACTGGATTAGATTTATCTTGGACCGTCATGAATTTAGCCCTTTAAATATTGGAAACGTATTTTGTGAACATTATTATTCCTTTCTATAACTCTTAAAAAATATACATTTACATAAACTGTCATTATAAAACTTTTCAGCTTGCAAGTATTTTTTTCCTTTGTATGAAGAGAATTCTTTAAATCATTTCAGATGATTTTTTCAAATGCGCTATTCAACGATTATTATTATTATTACTACTTACAAAATGACATATTTTTCACAAGATAATAATAATTTTATAATATATTTCTGAAAATAATTCACAGAAATTAAATTATATAAAAGGAGACTCAAATATTGTATCAAAATTACATATGAATACAGAAATGTGAAATATATTCTATATTGCTTAAGTAGTTTCATTAATGTTACTAAATTTTGATGCATTTTTCAATGACGTTTACTTTGGCAATTGTCAAAGAAACATTTGTTCTCCCATGAATATGGATGTTGAATAAGGTTAAGTACAATCCAGCATCATCTCTGGACTGAAAATTGTAACTCAGCAAATGCACAATGTACTTGATGACAAAATGCAGTCATAAGGGTCCACATGTGATAAACACCAGTCATAAAATTCATTACACATACTTAATTATGTCGTTCTGTGTGTTTAACACATAGTCATGCACATTTACAGATGTAATATGTGAATTCTAATTCAAGAATCAACACACCATATTGTTACGAATATTATTCTAAGCCCACTTAAAAGTGTCTCGAATGTATATTTAAGCATTTTCCCTTGGTATATAAATTATTCATGAGCAAAATGATTTGTTGATTTTCATAGCATATTGTTTAATGTAAAAGTATTAATACACTATAAAAGATGCCATGGAACTCAAATATACGTAATTTTACATATTCACATAAAATTATATAAATAGCACCTGATGTTTTGATATGAATTACACATCGAAGTATTAATTACGAAAGATTTTGAATATTTTTAGGCATTTCAATGTTTTAAAGATCAAAGAAAAATGTTTTCTGTTAACCATTATCAGAAAAAATTTAGAACATCAAAGAATTAACATACTTTTGGCCAATGCTTCTCAAACTTTCAATGTTTGCGACCCAATTTGTAATCGTAATTTTCATCGCTCCACCTACCAATGTATTGAATTCAATAATAATGTACTTTGAAACTAAAGCTAAGTATGATTTTAATTATAAAACGTACAAATTATCAAGATGAGTGTTAAATGTTGAATATAATTTTGTATATCACAAGCCCATGTATAAATTAACTTATATTAACTTAGCCCACATTAACTTAGTATTGATGAACTAATGATGAAACACATTGTACAGTACCGATATATTTATATCAGTGTAAATATGTATTTTATTTATTATGTGTGTCAGAATGTATCTTCGTTTGCTTCATTTCAGTAAATTAGTATTTTTAAAATAATCTTTTATTTACGACTTTAGTATGCTCGCTCGCTAGGATTTTCACATCCTCCTAGGGACGAGCGCCCCACAGTTCCAGAAACGCTGCGCTAGGCTAAGGGTCTAATAAGTCATGTACTGTAAAGGTTCTAATAAGTGAAATTTGAATTTATTTCCTACTCTCCTCAGTTAAACGTAGATAGATTATCTAAAGATTATTTCCTCCCTTAGGTCATTTCCTTCATAAAATACTTTAGTATTTCAAAACTGAAGGAACTATTTGATTTTGTTTTAGATATTTTTGTATCAGAATTGAATGAGTGTTTATTACTTAAGGCTCTGAAGTTTCTGAAATGTGCTTCTGAAAGTTTCAATATTTGCGACCCAATATTCAATCATAACTTTCATCGCAACAATGTATCGAATTCAATAATAATATACTTTGACGCTAAAGATATAATACGACTTCAAACTCTTAAGGCCCACCGGCTAGTGTATAAACGTCACACTCAGCTAGTGCGTTAATTGTCCCAGACGTATATATACGTCTTTCCGAAGTATGGTTTTTTTCTGTGCACTGCTATCCATAAAATTATTCCGAAGGCGTTGGAATCAATAAAAGGACTTTTTTGTCAGTGTTTACAACAGATTTACTTATTTCATAGAATTTACTTACTTATTCCTTTTATCCCTTCCCCCTTCTCCAATAAACCACATACACTCGGCTGCGTGTTAAACGGTGGCATTGGGGAACGAATCGAGAAATTTTCAATCTGCGTTTAATGGATTAACTATAAACCGTACAAATTATCGAGATAAGTGTGTTTATTTTTGTACATAATTTTAAATGTGACAAGCCCACAAAGGGGGGGGGGCACTGATAATTATTAAACTAGTTCTTAACTTAGAATTGTTAATTTAATTATAAAAGACATTGCGAAGTACTAATATATTTTATAAGAGTATTATATCAGTGAAAATGTGTATTTTATTTTTTTATAATGTCAGAATGTATTTGTTTGTTTATTTTAGTAATTTAACGATTTTTTAAAATGATCTTCTGATTTTGACTTCCCAATATGCTCGCAACCCCTCGTAGGTTTATCATGTCTCCCTAGGGGGCGCGCCCTGCAGTTTGAGAAACATTGACTTAAGGAAACATGAAGACTGTAGTTAACGGACCACTTAATTTTGAACTGCTCTCACGTGATGAGGACGATACCTGAGTCAGCACTCCATTCTGCTAATTTTCACACAGTACAGACTTGCGGAATTTAAGCCACGACAAATTTAGCGTTCAACAGCCCTTCTACTCGGCGGGTTCTTAGTGGCACCAGGATTCAAACCTGCGACTCTACAATGCCGACCACGAGTTCATGATCATGATCACTAGGCTACGAGGCCACATCTTAATATAGAAGACAGTATAAAATTTACATTTTGTTCCACGAAAGTTTTGCTGATATATATATATATCTTCATATTCATGTATAATATTCATAATATCTTCATATTCCTGTGTATATATTCATAATATCATATTCATATAATATATAAATAATCATTAACTTTAAATATCAACATACCCAATTTTGGCGAAATACTTTTTTTAGTTAATTCTTACTCAAATTATCCAAAATCTCTAATGTATTTTTACACTGTTCTTTGAAAATATTATTTATTCCTTTATATATAATTATACATTATGTATAACGGGTCTATTCGCGTTCTTCCTGCTAATAGTCCTCTTGGGGAATATTCGGTCTTTAAAAATTTTTCTATTGAAACTTTCCTCCGAAGAACAAAATGTAATTATGCAAATCAAGGCTTGTATTTAAAGATTGAACTTTTGAGTAGCTTAGAAGCTAAAGTATAGCATGAAGATTGACGTAAAGTTAGACGAGAGCCCTTCGTAGGTTATTTGATTAATATTAAAATTGACGATTTGGTCACTTAATTGTTAAATTGAATACGATCCGCTTAAACTGTATTACTTTAGAAATTATCTTCAAGTATAAGAAAATGTATTGCCTGGAAGTGCTAAGTGTAAGTGATCCGATTTACTATTTATCTCGTCTGCTTCGCGATTGCTCCTATATTTATCAATTGGTGCATTTTTTAGTTTGAGTTGTTGAATTTGCGTTATTGTTGTTGGAAATAGTAAATAAATTGTGTTGTTTTGACTATGGTTAGTTTTCCTTCTAACCCTCGTACACTAATGGATAGGATATATAGCCCATCCATTACAATTGTATACACTGGTGTTCAAAGTTATGAGAATTTATAGATTTTGTCGATTATCTCTAGAACTGTTGGACAGATTTTAATGAACTTTGGTATGTATATAGGGCAGAAATAATGCATAATATAATCATTCAACAGTTAACATACACGCATGATCGTAGGTAACACTCATCGAAATAGGATGGTATGAAACAGCAGTTACAGAATATAACAAAAAATTTGACTAATAGAGGGTATGGCCCCTACTCTCAGATTAACAGGCCTCACACCGAGATTTTATACAGGAAATAAGGGAATTTATGAGTTTCTGCGGCAATTAATCCCACTTGTTCAGCAACTCTGTTTTCAAGCCTTGGATAGTTTTCAGAGGGGAATTGCGATTTGCAATTGCTCTCACGAGTGCGCCCCAAGTATGCTCTATAGGAATGAGGTCCGGAGATCTAACTGGCCAATCCATTCGACGAATATCTTTACTTCCTAGAAATTCGTCGACCAAATGAGCTCTAAATGCCTCGTCTTGTCATCCATTAATTTAAAATCAGGGTCAACTGCTAACCACCTAAAGGCAAATATAGGGCTCCAAGGCCTTATCCCTATACCTCCCAGTCATAAAGGTGCAAAGTCATAGAGGTGTCTGCGGCCATCCAACGTGATGCCTGCCCAGTTATCAAGCCTTCGCTATCGCAATGGTAATTTCTCGGACATTGGGGTGTAGATATTGGGTTCCTGGTTCTCTCCATATCGCCGTACTTTCATAATTAATTATTTATGTTCAAACTCTGTAAAGTAACTATAAGGATTTTTTAAAAATATTGTGTCAAAAAATTCAGATTCTACATTCTATCAGCTTTAAAGTTTAAATATTTGTTTCAAGAATAGTTGAATAAATATTGCATAATTTTTCCCTTTCTGGCCAAATTTTTTATGCTGCAAATACGTAAAACTTCTGTTTTAATACAAAAAATACTTTTGAGATATAATATATACTTTGTTGACATTGTGTTTCTGCAAATATTCCAGTACTATTTTTTCATATATTTCAAGATCAGTGTATTTATTCTAGCCATCTGTAAACAATTTTTTAAAGCGAGTTTAAGTAAATTCTTCTTACATAAAAACTTTAACTATATACTAATACAATAGTCACTAATTAGGAATTATATTAAATTTAGAAGCATGAAAGAACCTTAACTAAAAATTAATCCCAAACTAGAAAAAGTAAGTGTCCTTCTTTCAAATATAATTCTTATTTATTCCAGCGAATTCTCCACGTTTTGTATCATCATCGAATTTTTCCCTTTTGTTACTTTCATGCAAACATCATCCCAAACGATAAAAATTAAGAACAGATCTCTACGCTTCATTTTAACAAAGCTTCCATTCTAAAACTAATTGATGCAGAATTAAGTACTTTACGCACCAATTAGGAAGCACCTTCTGGATTGTTCGATTAAATTCCTCCCCATAGCAAAAGAATGGAAATGTAAACGATTTTGAAGCGAAATGAGCGGGACAATAAAAATCGTTTGTCTACCCCTCCGAGAAGCGTTTGACCCGATGTTCTTCCGAGGACTATTAGCCATGTGTAAATTCCCCCGATTCCATGCATGGCTAATTTCGTTTATATTCTCTGGTACTAACACCATTTGACTAATACCGCTTCACTAAGCATTCGAATCACTCTTGCGAACGAAGCCGATAATGCCAAAACCGTTTCTGTTGTTTGCGCTTAACTTTTATTTTAAATAATCGAACAAGAACATGATGGTAAAAAAAAAGAATCTTCGAAGAAATGGCGACTGTGAAAGGAAGCGAATGAGTATTTGGAATCAGTTTGTTCTGCTTTGTTTCGCTTTAAATGTTTAATTTTTAAATTTTTCTTTTGGTGGAGTTTTGAAACTTACCTTTCAGAGCGTATAGAGTAAGGAATTCCAAAACGATTCGAGTAAATACGAAACCAGACGAGATACAATCTTTAACAATGTCGCTTCGAAATGTAAATATTCTCAAATTTCTTTAAATGCAGACGATGGAGAATCGTTGCAAAGTACAACTATTAAAATAAATCTATCGATAAAAATGATTCATTATTCAATTAAAACAAACAATAATATAATAGGTTAAATTCCTGACTAACACGTGATAAATGCAATAACGTGTTGTCCATTGAATTCAAAACTGACATTAGACTTGTTTGTGCTGTTCTACTCGCAAAATTTAAATAAAATTTCATATTTGATAATTTGGTTAAGATGTCCCGAGTATTAAGATTTTTCAAAAACAATTTGCGAAACTAAAAGAATCTTATACGTGCTTTTTGTTTATCTATGTGGGCTATATTATTAATGAAAAATCTGTACTTTTTCAAAGAAAGTTTCTGTTAAGTGCAAAATTTGGCAACATCAAACTGATTGGTTCGAAACACGCGATTGCATTCATCATGCTATGACGTCACATGAATTTATGAACTGATTGGCCGAAAATACGTGATTGTAATTATCATGTGACTATGATGTCACACGACTTTATTCCTTTGATTTTACAGTGTTGATAATTAAATATAAAATATTGAGTAATAAAAAAATTAACTACGGGATGTCCGATAAGAAATAAGATTTAGTTTTTAATTTACTTTTGTAATTTTTCAAGAATATAATTTTTTTTATTGTAATTCAGAGTTAACTAAACATAGAATTTCTTTAGAACTCCTTATGTCAAGGAAGATTTTAATATTAACTTTGAAAATTCCTTTACTTTTATACCTCCAATTGAACTAAACGCGTTTTAAGCCGGTTGTAGCCATAACAAACCATGCATAAAAAAAAACCAATCTCAATTTATTAATCGCATTGATTAATCAGCAGTTTATGGTACATAGATATTTTTAAATAATTAAACTATAATATAATTAAAAATAATTTATCTGCCAGAAACTATCAGATTAACTGAATTGTTGAACATTCACTAAAGCAGACACTCCAAATCTTTTATTTGATAAACCGCGAGAATTCTTCCAAAAAACTGTAAACTTCAGCTTTTTTTTTTTTTTTTTTTGTATTCTGTGTTTTTTTCCTTTATACTTGTTCTGTGCTGTAACTGTCATAACCTGCCATTAGAAATAAAAAACATATTCAATTCTAAAGAAACCCTTGATGTTAGCTTATTTGAATCATGTTCTCGAAAAGTTGTGTGTGTGGCTAGCCCCTTCTCTCTTTCCATTTTAAATAGTATTTCAACTCTTTTCTTCAATTCTCGCTTAAAATAACTTATCTTATTTACATATCATGTTTCTTTTGTAAGAAGATTCAGTAAGAAAACCTCAGGTTAGTTTTAAGCGGAAGACCCCCCGCCCCAAGATATGCCGTTACAGCCTTCTTACATATTCAGTATTAAAGTAATTAAAATTTTATTAATAATTTAATAATAGATAAATAATTTATTTTTTAAATACTCGAAGCTTCTATAAATTGTATTTTTGTTTTAAAGACGTTTTTCAAAAAAATTTAGAATTTTGCTTTACTAAAAATTTATTTACTTTGCTAGCAATTCAAATATAAAAACAAAACATTGAAGCTGTTTTTATTATTATATTAATTATTATACCGAAACAATAGTGGAAGTACTAATTAATGAATCACCCATCCGGTATAGTGGTTAGCGACGCTGACTGCTGTGCCGTATAGCCTGGGCTCGAATCTCGGAGAAGGCATGGATGTTTGTATATGTATAGTGCCTTCGCGGCATGGGGGTACTCTAAATAGCCGTCGAGCCGCAAGTCCTCTCGTGAGGTTGGTGGAAGGGGAAGAGAAGTGGGAGGTCCCTGACCACTCCTAGGGTGTTCTCCCTCAAAATTGGGATATAACCGAGTCAAATTGTACTGTCACCTGCATGGTGCTCAAAGCTACGGCTAACGACAGGCGTACAATATAGCCCGATGCAATGATGAATTTCATGGGCCTCGATCTGACTACGTTAGACAGGTGGCATTAGAAACAACAACAACGCTAATTAACGTAGAAAGAATTTACAAATATTTTCTATAAAATAAGATATTTCGGTTGAATATTAATATACATAAGAAATATCGGTGTTCATTACTAAGTAAAGTTGGTGTTCGTAAGAATTATGCAAATGCACTTTTTACGAATAAAAAATATTTTTCTAAAAACAAATACTTGCACTAATTTCTTCTCATTAATCTATTTTTCAAGTAGCAAAAGAAGTATACGGTAGTTTGCATTCATTATCTTTAGTCAATACATATATAAAGAAATCACTTTACAGAGCATACAGTTTCTCTTTATGTAAATTTTCCCTTAAAATTTGGCTCACGTATTACTTCTAATTTTGTCTAGACAATAAAGGAACTTTTTTCTGTGAGACAGAGAACTTAAAACGCTGAAAAACACTTAAATGTATTCAGAAAATTTCCATGAGTACGTCATTTATACTTTGTTTTCTTCGAAACAATCCTTAACTATTAAACTAATCTACAGAGAGAATTTATTTTTGTTAAGTGAATACAAAATTAAAATGTTTTTTAAGTTAAAATTCGCAAGACGCAAAATCCTTCTTAAGTTAAATTTAATAAGTTAAACTTACTATCGAATGTGTGTCTCTTTCTTTTTATAATATTCAAAATCTGATATCTTACTCATCCCGAAATTCAAATATTCTTTGATAACATTTAAAACTTACTTTGTGAAAATTTGGATAAAAATATATCAACTAACCTTTAAAACAGCTAAAAAAAAAATTTATTTATTTTCTTGTTTTTTCAAATTTTTGAAAAATATATATTTTGTACTTCCAGTTGTGTGTAAATAGAAATCACTTTATTTTTAAATATTATGTTTAAAACTTGTTTTGTTATAAATGTTTCCTATATTCAGTATGAACAGAATTGACTAAATGTAAACTACTTATTTTCGAAAGATTTGTTAAAACAGTTAAATACTTCGAATTTATGCCAAACAGCAATATCTACGTTTCTGAATCCTATAATAAAATTTTAGAAAGGCAATTCAATTGATAAATAAATGGGAGGCCGTGGGTAGCCTAGTGGTAGAGCATCGGACGCCAGACCGGAAGGCCTGGGTTCGATGCCCGATTCCACCAAATACTCGCCGAGTATAAACGGAAAACGTTCTCGTTAAATCTGTGGATCTGAATGGTGTCGCCATCTATCATGAGAAAAATCGTTCTGTCACCTTCATGGGCTCAAAGCTTAGGCTAATAACAGACCTATCTCTAGCCGGTTGCCATGATGAATTTTGTGGGCCTCGATCTGACTACGTCAGACAGGTAGCATAAGCAGCAATAATATAAATGTCCCTCTACAGCAGTGGTTCTTAAAATTTTGATCACCGCGGTCTTTCCATGTATCAGCCTGACATTGCAGACCTCCAAGATTTTGAATACTGAAACTTGACTACCAACATATGGCTGAGTGATTTAAAGATTCTTCAAAAATAGTAAGACTACCCCTGCTGCGTATACAGACTTTTTTAACAATTATTTGTCCCTTAGAGAAAACAGTGAACATCTAATTAAAATGATACGCTGTAGTAATGGCTATTTAATTAAAAACAATAAAAAATCTAAATTAATATTTTTTTTATCGAAATATATATTTTAGCATTTTTCCACAGTGGGAAATTTAGTGATCTAGTTCAAGATGGCACATCTTTCACTTTTCCCACGAGGTCTTTCAAGTCGATAAAAAAGGAACATTCTAACATTAAATGACTCAACTTCGCGGACCCTTAGAAAGACGCTGCCCCCCTTCCCCGGGGGTCATCGGACCGCAGTTTTAGAGCCGTTGTTCTAGAGCAGCGTTTTTCAAATTGTGGGAAGTGGGGAACGTAATAAACTTGAGAGGGGGGCGCAAGCATACTAGGAATTTGAAAAAAAAAACATTAAAAAATTATTAATTTACAAAAAGTAAACAAACAAAACACATTCTGTTATTATAAAAAATAAAATACACATTTACACTGATATAATACTCTTATAAATATATCAGTACTGCACAATGTCTTTTATAATTAATTTAACAATACTAAGTTAAGAACAAGTTTAATAAAAACCAGTGACCCAATAGGCTTGTCATATATAAAAGTATACAAAAATTAGCACTTATCTCTATAATTTGTACGGTTTAAAATTAATCCCTAAAATGCCGATTTAAAATTACTCGATTCGTTCCCCAATGCCACCGTTTAACACGTAGGTGAGCGTACGTGGTCTATAGGGGAAAGGGGGAGAAAAGAAATAAATAAGTAAATTTTCTGAATTTAGTAAATCTGTTGTAAATACTGTTTAAATCTTTTAATTACATTCCAAGGCCTTCGAAATAATTTTACGGATAGCAGTGCATAGAAAAGTTCGTACTTCGGATAGACATATATATATATATATATATGTCTGGGGCAATTAACGGACTGGCTGAGCGAGATGTTTATACACGTCAGTGGACCTTAAGAGATTGAAGTCGTATTGTAGCTTTAGCATCAAAGTATATTATTATTGAATGCATTACATTGTTATTATATGGGGGGGGTGGAAATTATGATGGAATATTGGGGTTGCAAATATTGAAAGTTTGAGAAGCACTGCTCTAGAGTATTGCTTTATATTTTCCACATGTTTCAAGAAGACTTATATTATTTATTCTATTAAAAAAACTTTCACAATAACTACTTATTTTTCTCATCTACGAGGAAAACAGTAAAACCGACATTAATAAAAACCAATTTTAGCACTGTAATTTCCTCATAAATAAAATTTTTCAGATTTTTAGAATTAATAAAAGATTTATCGTCTGAAATGACAATGTTAAAAACACATTTTAACTTCAGTTTAGTCAAATCTTTAAAAAATATCCGAAAAATGCACATTTTGTTTTTAAAAAATAAAAACTTCATTCGAAATTTGGAGGGGGGGGGGATTTTCAGTATAAAATAACAAATATTATCCGGAAAAAAATAAATTCAAGCACATTTCTTTAAGAAATTTCCTTAAATTAATTTTTTAAATTCCTAGAAAAATCAATAAAATAATTCATTTTGGGCAAAAATATCAAGAACTTTGAAGAAACCCCTTCAACTCATAAGATCTTTTATACAACTCTTCAACGACTATCTCCCGTCAAGTTGCTTCTATTTTGTGAGAGAGAATCCCGGGCATCCCCATTTAAGGCACGAGTAATAAACTTCAGGAGATGGATGCTTTGCATGCGCCGTATCATTTAACGATGATGAACAGCTAGATTTCCAGAAAGACATTTTTGTAAACGCTCCAGTCTTCACCCCAGGGTTCCAGAAGCCCCAGCAGCGGTGGAGAATGATTTACGACCATTTTAGAATATTTTGTTGCCTCGACGTCTAGCTTTTATCGTTCCGTTTTTTCTTCTTCTTTTTCTTGAATAAATTTTAGTTGGGAACAAAAATAGCTCTTCGACCAGGATTTGAAGTTATCGCTGACATGGAGCATGAAGAGTTCGAAGATGTCCCTGGAAATATTTTTATGACAATGCAGGTTGAGTTTTTGTTGCGATCTAATACACAAGTTTGGTCGTGCTGTATTTCTATTTGTATATTTTCGATAAGAGTTTTTTTTTCTTCTTTTGCATCTCTTATTAAATCTATTCGCTCAATATTTAGGATATTTAATGGTTCTTGGGTGTGGGAAAGTTAAATGGGTAATTATAAAATTTAAAAAAAAATATTTCTAATTATTTAATTATGTTTTTAAGAGAACCGAAATAATTAATTTTTCCAATTTAAATTATAAAATAACCGATGTCATGGATGGATTATTTTTAGATTGTGAGTTGTTCCAGAAAATTCTTCATTTTTTGCCTTGAGTTCGAACAACCTGTCTTTTTCCACTTAAAGGCTGTTTCGCATAATGTTAAAGAATATGACCCGAATTAGGAGTATTTTTTTCACTTATAAATATCACTGACTCTAATATTAAATCATACTATAGAGAGAAGCCTAATATATCATACTACTCATTTTTTTTCTGAGTTGATCTATATTTTTTCTGGTCTAAAATATGCTTCACATGTGTAATGCTAAATGAATTATTCTTTATATCAACGGTATAATCCCCTTTCCCCTTTATATATCAGCATTACATTGCGGAATCCCAAGATTTTGAACAATTCTCCGTGGATGCAATCGTTATCGTATTGGCACTTTCTAAGAATTCAGTTCTTAACTTTTGTCTAAGAGTTTCTACTATTTTTTTTAAAAGATAGTACGTTATAGTAATGGCTATGTAGTTGCAAACAATAAAAAACAATTAATATTCTTGATCGAAATAAATGTTCTAGCAGAGTTTTTTCATCTGAGGCAATTTTGTAAATTAGTCTAGATGGTATATTTTTCAATTTTTCCACAAGGCCTTTCAGAATCCATTAAAGAGGGGAATCTTAAGACTAAATGAGAAATCTTCGCGGACCCCCTAGAAAGATGTGTTCACGGACCAAAGTTTTAGAAGCACTGCTTTATATGTTAAAATAAAAAACAACTAATTATTTATGAATCATCTTAAGATTTTAAAAACGCTATATTATAAACAGAAGTATGAATGAAAACGTTACAAATATTCATAAAAATTGAGACATTTTCTTTTCTAAAATATGTTCCGCGTTTAGTCCAAGAGCTTGTACATTAGACTAAGACAGCTTTTGCTAACATCTTTAACAGCTTTTAACAGCATTTTACTAACTTCTCTATGCCGTCTGAGTTATTAAAGATAGCAAGAGATAAACAGACATTCTTATTGCTTAGGCAGGTTCATTTAAGGTATCCGACGACTTGTATAATAACTTTTTTTTAAAAAAATAGAGGTATGGGGATTTTTGTTGTTTCTAGATTAGTTTAGTACATTTTAAGAAAAATATGCTAAAATTAATAAGAGAGAAAAAAATTAGTAGTATATACTAAAATGGGTAAAATTTTACAAAAAATGACATAAATGCGGCCCAATCTGTACCAAAAGTTGATAAGCAAATTTTCAATTTTGCAATTTTGATGTGTTGCTATGTTATTCCTTTTTGAAATGACCTTCAGGATAAGAGATATTTTAATTTTTACAAAAACTAAAGAGCTTTATCTTAGTTATTATATGAAATTGCTTAAAAAACAATGATTATATTCACATAAGGGACTGTAAATTTTGTAATAAAACAGTGATTGATAAATCTGAAGGTTAAAACAGATGCGCGAATTGTGAGAAAATTGTAAATATTGACCCTCCTATATCAGGATCAAATACACTGCCCTAACTATCTGAGCTATAATTCAACTATATGACTAATCGTCACTTTAATTCTTTCCGCTGTCTAACCTCTGAAACGCGCTATAAAATAGAATAATACCTGATCGTCTGCAATCTGTTCTTATCCTTTCATTCTCTATATCTCAATATCGTTAGCTTGAAAACCTAGAATAATCTGACCTAATCCAAATAATCACGTTTGCTTCTTCAGAGGGGTGGTTGCGACCAGACTCGAATTGATAGCCCAAAGATTTCCCTAGAGGCTTATGTTAAAGAAAGGACACGCGTAGATCCGTCATATATATATTATGAACTTTATTACTTTGATCTTCCTCGTAACCCTTGAATAGAGAGACAGTATTCTAATAAAATCATTACTTTGGTTATTTGTGTTAGTGGTTATTCTTTGGTGTTTCGTACCATGGCGATTACTCCAATTCTAGTTGACATTCTTGGTGCTTTTTTTAAGTCTATTTCGAATAGTTTGTTGAAAGAGTAGTGAAGCAAAACGTTTAAAGGTAAATTTAACTATGACGAATACACAAAGATATTTTTAGTGTAGTTTTTTCATTTGCTTAACCAGTTAACTGTGATTGGCGAGTATACTCGTCATGGAGAAGTTTCAATATTTTGTGTCATGACGTGTATATTCGTCATGGAGGAGTTTCAGTATTTTGTGTCATGACGAGTATATTCGTCATGCGTAAACAGCTATGACAATTGGCTATTTAAATTGTAATTTTTGAGAAAAACAAAATATTTTCTGAGATTTCAGGATGTTTAGAATATTTTTATGCCAGGCCGCAGTAATACAAATAAATAAAAAATATCAAATTTTAAGATGAATTCATGCACACACCCCTATGCACCGGCTGAAACAACATGTAAGCTCACATAACGAATTTATTTATGTGCTGTAATAATGTTTTTTAGATGTTAGCCTAAGAGGAGCAAAGGCAAAAGTTGGAAAGTTGATTTACAATAAGGTTCCTTCAGGTATGGTCAGCCTTGGGACAATTGCAGGAAGGCAACCTAGGCGCTGAGCCCATAGATAGCTACTGGCTCGAAGTTACCAAGGCATCGAGTGATGTAAATGTCAATAGTTTGATGTTAGAACCATGTGCTGGCATTAGGGTAATGACACATTGCCATGCTGCCTAAAAAACAGTATTAATGAATTAATATTGCTAATTCTATTAATCTATTCCGTGTTCTAATTAAACACAGTAAAATACGAATATATGTTTCTGTTAAGAAAATAAATCGATAATTTTATAAAATAAGCCAATCTTTTGATCCAATATTTTAACAGCAACTCTTATTCTGTGATTGACAAATGTACTCATTATCGCTCGATTTTCGCGACGCACATGTGTGCGCGCTCTCAAATGGGGGGCACCACAATTAACTGGTTAAGTTCACAGATAGGCAAAGGAAGTTCTTGTAAAATAATTAATATCGATATTTTGGTTACATAATCCAAAATAGATTGGTTAATTTGATTAAGTTCATAGGTAAGCAATGTTCTTGATCTTATAACTTGACCTTGTAAAAGTGTCATCATGCTCAAAAATATTAAGAAGTCAATGCTCATAATACATTTTAACGGGATTCAAATTGAAGAAATAAAAGGATAATAATAAAATAATTATAAATTAACATCAATTACATAAGACAAACATTATATATTCTATTTTTTGTGCATTTAAGAGCTGATATCTCAACTGAATATAGTTAAAGATTTCATATTAAATAAAACTAGTGGGTTTTAAAAATTACTTACTTAAAATAATTAACCCCAACCCGGCTTTTCCCGAGCTGAAATCGGGCAGGTAAAGCGTACCATCCTGGTTCATCCCGAGTGTATCTCGGGCACTGTGAATATTTACACTATGCAATCAGTCCTTCCAGAATTATGGCACATATGCTTTTTGAAGTGAAAACTTCTTTAGCGGCGTTGAGTCCTTTTTGGTTGGGGAAAATCTTATGGGTTCGCGTCACCGACATGCTCTGACTGGCGCACGCGCAGTGCGCTGTTCGCCTTAGACACTTTTTGGATGGGTGAAATCTCGTGCGTTCGCGTCAACGACCTGCTTATAGCAGTATATCTGTAGCTATACAGCTGACTCTTAGTGCTGTGTATATCTTATAAGTGAAATTGAATGGATTTGGTGAAAAGTTCAATGTGTATATACTGTGCATTGTTGAAATAGTATTTTTGTTTGATTATTATTTAAATCGTTTAATTGAATAATCATTGTGCGGTACAATAGTGAATACTAAATAAATATACTATTTTTTTAAGATAAAAAATAAATAACAGAAAATTATTTCAAAAACTCGTATTTATTTTGGCGTTTGAAATTTTTATATTATTTAAAATTATTTTTTAAATCTTTGTATTTATTCTGGCGTTTGAAAATTTTGCATTATTTATTTTCCAGTATTAAACCTCTGCAATGCATCACGCAATCCGGATTAGTATTTCACAGTTTCTTAGTCGTTTTCTTACTACTGTGGTGAAACAGATTTCTAGTTATTCAATCATAATTTTATCGTGGATTTTGAAATTAAAAATTTTCTAAAATCTAATTACAATTCAAGATTAATGTGTTGAAGTTTAAAATATAGTTATTAATGCAAATAAACATCATAAAAGATCAACAAGTAATCGAGAGGATCTAACATTAAAATTGAAAAGGTTGCGAAACAGTACACTACAAACGGTAACCAAAACTTTTCTATTATTCATCTCCAAAGAGAAAGGATTATCGATATTTTCCTTCAATTGTCAAAGTTTGCATGCGCATGAAGCTGACCTAAAAATGATGCTTTCGTAAGAAAGTCAAATGTTTCTGCTTTTCTCAGATATTCATATGAAAAACGAAGAATTGTTATTTCAATTGAATTGTATTTATGTTTTGTCATGATCTTGTACAGTCCGTAATATATTTATATTTGAATAATAAAAAAACCATATAAACACACGCGTATAATTGTTGCTCGAAGTGTCAATAGATGTGAAAACCAGATTGAAGTAGATAATTTTAATTCAAACATTATGAAATTTCAAACTTTAATACTAAAAGTTCTAAGTTTTCACTTCTATCGGCAGTCCCCAGGACTGCCCTTTTTTTTCCCTTCGAATATTTGAAAAGTACCACTCGGTGGAATTTTCTGCAAAAAAAGAGGACGTTCTTTTGTTGAGCACCCCCCCCCCTCCCCCGTCTTCGCGCTTGTCTAAAAGACACTTTGTTGACAACATTTCCCCAACAGAGAAGAAAACCAATCCAACAGGACAGTATACAATATGCTGCTCAAAGAAAGACAGTAAAGGGAAGTGAATAAGGAAAGAAAAGAAACAAGATTCTACTATCCAGAGATTGTGATGTTGTGTTATGTGCATTACCGTGTTTTTGAATTTATGGTGCACGATCAAATTTTGATGAATAATTTCATAATCATTTATGTAAATGAAAAATTAAATAAAATTTATAATTCAAGTTAAAAACTATGTATTATAAGCTTTATATATATAGTTAGAGTGAATTAACTCAAAAGTCTATCGATTTCTACCATACAGAATGCCAAATTTACAGGTAAATTACTCATTTATTTAAATAGATTTTTTGTATTAATTTTTAGGAAATATTGTATATGTGAAAGGTGCTATTATGTTAAAAAAATATATATATTTTTGAAAATAAGCATAAAAGAAATTGACATATTTTGATCCATAATCAAGAAATAAAAGGAACTTGGAAGGGATTAACTTAAAATGATTTAATGGAAAACCTTAAAAATACAAGGAAATACTAAAATATTTTTATGAGATAGATTTTTTTTTTGAAAATTTTAAATGCGAACAAACTGTAGGATTTCCCCATCCCCTTAACTTTTTTTTTAATAGTTACATATTTTTAATCGAATAATCAAACATCCATAAATAATTAGTTGTTTGAGTAGCTAACAGTAAGAATTTTTTAATTCATTACTTGACGTAATGTTAACCTTTTATCATCGTTTCAAATTTAATGTTTAATTTGTTGTGATTAAACATATGTGCTAAAAAAGTTTACTTCATAAAATTTACATTATTTAACGCTCTCATATATCTCAATATTTACGTAACAATTATTTAAAGGATTTTACTTTATGTTTGAAAAATATTTTATTAATTGTCATGTAATGTTTATTAAATATATTTATTATACAGGGAATTTTTATATCACATCATTCCCAGTTGTATTTCGATGGGTTTATTTAATGTGACGTCATAGTCACATGATGAAAGCAATCATGCGTTTCCAACCAATCAATTAATGTCCTTTGCTGTTGCCAACATCCACTTTCTACAGAAACTATATTTAAAAAGGTACCTTTTTCCCAAAGAAATAAAAGATAGGCAAACAAAATGCATTTAATTTTAATTTATGATTGAAAAAATTATTTGTTAATGAGTCTTCTTTACTCGCTGAGATTGCCAATTGTCTTTGAGAGCAGAATACTTCTTTAAGTAAATTTTTATTTTAAAATATAAAACCATTACTTACAGTTGTAATGCGAAACTCTTATCTATCAATTCCTCAAAAAATCAAATTAAAAAAATTAGAAAAAAAAACCTTTTTTCGTAAATTAAAATATTTATTTACATTTATAGTCAGACAAATGTATTCAGTAACGAAGAACGTTTAGATTAAGGGCAAATTTAAATTCATGCAAAAGCTTTATTGAATGGAAATTGTAATAAAATAAAATAATGTTTGCTAGTAATTTTAAATACATTTGGCTCCAAAATATGTTAAAATAAATACAAATTACGGGGGGGGGGGGAATATTCTGAGATCTCAAGATAAAAATACCAGAGCAGAACTTTCATAAAACTGGATAATATCAATGTAACTTCAATGTATTTCAGCCCACATATAAATTTTAGGGCTTATATACACACATATATGTGTAAAGTATATTATGTTTTGAATATTAATTGTTATCTATGAATTGTTTATAACAATACATTTCATTTTTAAAATAACCTTCTCAGTTTATTAAAAATATTTCTGATTGTTCATTCAAATCAAAGGAAACTTTTGGTGAGTATATGTAACTGAAATCATACAAGTAAGTCTTCAAATAATCAATAATAACAAATTATAATTCCTTATATACATTTAAAAAATATATCAATATTCCTGAAATAAGCTGTCTCTGACTTAAAAAACGGTAATCTATTTAAAAATTGGGTGTTACTGTTTTTCTCAGAATTGGAGCAAGTAAAAAAAATGTATTATTCAAAAAAAAATACTTTAAAATAGATTTTTGAAAATAAAAATTAATATTGCGTTTGTAATAAAATATTTTGAAATTATGTGTTTTCACATCTAACATAAAATTCAGAGCTCGCTTTTTCATTTTTATTACTAATCTCTGTCAAAACAATGTTGATAACTTTTGAAATTTATAATAAAGTTTCGCACAAAAAAAAAGCATTTTGGAATTAAATATTTAAAAGAAAATACTAAATAAAAAATAAAACATTCAAATAAGCAAAGTTTTTTAGAATTAAAATAATTTAGACCCTCTAGATAAATTTTGAAAAAGTTAACTTTCGCTTGTTTGAAGAATACCAAATTCGAAAATAAATTTAGGCTATTGCATTTTAGTAAATATAATTAACCAATAAAATAACGACTAAATATGCCAAATAATTAGTAGAAAAATTAAGAAATTATATTAAATTTTTAAAATGCAAAATACATAGTTGCTTTATGTAAGTTTACAAAACATTTAAGTCGATAGATTTGTTAGAATTTTCTGAATCAAAAAGGCTATGCATCTTTAAGCATAAATCAAATTAAAAATAAATTTTCCAAAAAGTCAGAAAGGTTTTCGATGACTAAATGTTAGTTCAAAATAGAAGGTAATAATATTTCTTGTGATGAAATACAAATGTATCGACGAAATAAAAAAGACACAGACAAGTGAATGTTTTGTTTATTACAGGGCACATAATAAAAACACACTAAAATCCTAATTAATATAAATATAAGAAGAAGCCAACAATCATTAACATTATCAAAATTAAATTTTCTATGAAGAGTCAAAAAGCGTTAACACATTTATAGAGAGATGACCAAGTTTAGATACTTGTAACACCATACTTCAAGTATTGCAAATATACAAAATATCAACAGAAAAATAGACAAAAATACAATGAATATTGTTCAGTGTGTTTGTCGATGCCAAGTGTTATTCCATTACTTTAAATCAAATATAATTTGAATTCATTAATTTGGATCGAGATTGTTACATTGATGGCAGTGCACATAGATAATGAACAGGTTGGTCCCCAAAAGAGATATAGGTTTGCACACATTCCAGAAAACATTTATTCGACAAAATACATATAAGGCTTGGTCAAACATATTTACTTATTAAACAATAGTTTTTAATTTTAGATGCAAGATTTATTTAAAGTAATTATTTATATTTTTGTGTGCTCTTCACCACCTGTGTAATCATTCAAATAATAATTCTCTCAAAGTATTCTTCAAAAATACTTCTGACGAACTGTAGAATAAATTTGAAAACTTTCTATTTTCATTTTATTGTAACATATACATTTGATCAAAGTTTTATAAATTTTGAAAGATTGTTTCAATTAATAGATTTTGACTGCAGGACGTAATTATATTGCTTACTGACATAAAATTTTAAAATGTGCTTTTTAAAAAAAAATTATTTTTGATGTCATCGAATTATATATTCAAAAAAGTGAAGAATTTTTGAAAATTTTGCATAAAATTCTAAGGATATTTTTAGTTACCTTGGTTTTAAACTTTTCTTGAGATATTTATTCAAATTCATTTTTATACGTCAATAGATTTTGAAGTTTTTAAAATATGTTTATTATTTAAATTAAAAATTCATGTTAATTTTTTCAAATCATAATTTTCGAATTTCAGTTATAATTCTTTAATGTATAGAGAACAAGGTTTACTTAAATGTATTAGAACTACATTATCTATGTATTTATTTATAATCATCAAATATATAGTCATAGTTCTTCATACATGTACTTTGTTTCCAGAATTTTTTTTAATAAAATATTTTATTATTTAATTAATATAGCTCAAATATTAAAATTTATTATTGACTTTAAGGTTTCTTGAATATTGAAATACTGATATATTTTTATATTAAAAATATACTTATAAACATAATTTGTAAAATTTAAGTTTCATAACCGTGGCCGTCACACTATAAACTATTGCAAAATTCTATAAAAAGAATACTTTGAACAGTTTCTATGAGAACTGTAATATACACTTATTTAATTATGGTTCAAAAGGGGGTAATTCATAAAAATATCTTATCACTGCATTTTACTTACTGCTGTACAGTTATTATCTACAATTGCATAGTTATGGGATCAGTAATTAGTGGTGAATACACAGATGGCTATAAAATACTTTCTTCAGAACGTACTTCGAGCCAAACTAATTTCGGTGTCACATAAAGATTTGAGGTTTAAAACCTAGACCAGAATCGGTGTTAATTAAAAATTTGTGAATTAAAATTCGAACTAATGATGGTGTACGTCAAAGAATTAGTAATTAGGCTTAATTTATATTGGTGTTTCATAAAGAATTGAACATTGTTGCCACAAACAGATTTAAATACTTTGGATTACCAACAGATATTAATCTAAAAATTTGATTATTTAGAATACGAAATATTCTAATGAAAATATTTATGCTTTTTATTTTCCCAATCAATAACTATTATACGTTAAGATGATTTAGTTATCGTAAAATGATATTGCCGTAATTTAGTGCTAATTAAAGATAAGCGAATTACAGAGCTAATTATCAATACTTTCAACAAAAATATACTCATTATAATCAAATATCTTTCGTTCTTCGTATACTGGTTGTCTTAAAATTAGTGAAAGGGTGTTTTTAATGGTAAAAAATGCTGCGGTTCTATTTCATTCTCTGATAAATTTGCTATGCTTACCTTTTTTCTCAGTTCACAACTATTCCGATTACACCGTAGAATGTATTTTATCTAAATCATCTATCTTTGAAAAAAAATTCAAATTTAGTTATTATATTTAGTTTGGTACGAACATTTTTTAAAGAAAACTTATCATTTTTAGACTGATTTTACCTGCTATTTATTGGTATTTCAATTTAATTTATTCTTCTTTAATTATTACTATTTTAAAGCACTTAAAAATTTTAGGACATTAGCATTAATGCTTCGAAAAATGGCTGGAATTAACATTCGAATGGAAAGATTTTCGACTAGTTAAGAAAGTTCGAACGTTCCGGTTTAAAAGCGCAAATGTAAAGTCAGGGTAAATTCTATCAAAAACACACGCCTTGCTTTAATATAAACTGAATATTTCGGTCCATCTAATTAGTTAAACAATTGATCACCTTTTTAAGAGCACTTTTTACCATTCAAAGAGTTGCACAAGGATATTCAAAAGCATGTTATCCAAACCACAGATATTCTAAACTAGATAAACATTACACGATTCAAACAGTTTCGACCACTATAAGCAATCACAGGCAGCTTTCCAAACAAATTCACGAATTCTCGCAACATTTTAATGCATGTAACAATAAAGACATATAACACACGTATTGATATCATGGGTACAAGAAGCAAAAAGCAAATGAAATTGCACAATAAATACGTAAGCGAAGACGTAAAAGGCTATAATGTAATTTCGTCAACTGATGACTAGTTATTTGGAATTTCCGAATCCAAAGAGCAAATAGTGGAGTTAACTTTTTTTAACGGTGAGCTTTCTATTGACTGATATGAAGCAACAGAAGTTTGGCGTAAAGTAGTAGAGCTTGTTACAGGTGGCCAGAATTTAACCGGATGATGCAACGGTCTGCTCCTCGGTAGCCTCATTGAGATTCAAATTCTTCGTTTGTCGAACTTCTTCGATGTGTCTTTCCTAAAATAGAAATAAATATAACAATTTATGAATGTTATCTTTCAAGTCTTTAAAAGAGCATGATACTGGGATTTTTATCCCTGTTCTGCAATTCTACACCAATATTCTTCGTCAAAACCAACAATAAAAAAAAGTGTTGTAAATTAAATATTAATTGTATAGATGGCGCTGCAAGTCATCCCAGAGAAGTGTACTTCGTTTGGCCTGCAGAGTCAGAGTCATGTAATGTTCTTTGTGCTGTGTACTTGTCTTTGTGTTGTCTACGAAATAAACCAAAATGCCAAAAGAATGGTGTGAATCATTGGAATGATATAAAATTATGGAAATATAATCGCCGAACTGACCAAGGAATTAGTAACTAAGGAAATATAATAAAAAAAAACTTAACAAATAGTTCTTAACGTACGTCAAAAAATAGGAAGTTATAACCTAAACAAGTTTTAAAAAAAACAGACAAAAATTTAAAGAATCTCAAGACATTGATTCGTAATTTAAAAGAGAACGAAAACTCATCTTGAAGGACAGCTTAGAAGTAAGAATAGAAATTTCCCAGTGTTTTAGCTTAAATATTATACAAATATAAAATTGTATTGCTCATTTCGGCAAATAAGGATATAGGTTAATCTTTTATCATTACTATATAAATTCTAAATACAACCTTTTTTAAATCAAAGACATGATTGAAACGTTACATTTATTTACGCTTTATTGCTGTTCTAATATAATTAGCACTTCTTAAAACGTAATAACTTTATATTATTTTGGAAAAAATTCGTATTCTTATGGTTTTTAAAAAAATAACATTAAATGTCACAATAATTAAAATTACCGTATTTACTCGAATGCAAGCAGTACTTTTTTCAATGTTAATGCTACTGAAAATCTGGTGCGGCTTAGAATCGAAGAGAAAAAAATAGCTCGATATGGTATTTAGAGCAATCACAGGTACGTATTTAAAAATTTATAATACTGATAAAATAACTTATTCGCTTCTTATTAGTTCTCATTTTAAATTTATTTTAATTCAATAAAATTGATATCAATAAACCGTTTTACACTATTTTTCATTTTTCACAAAATCTTGTTGAGAAATTGGAGTACAGCTTAAAATCGAAGGCGGTTTAGATTCGAATAAATACGGTATAACAAATATTTTAAAACAATATTACCAAAGTTCCTAACTGAGCGCTGTTAATTTAAATGAAAAATATTTCAAACTGTCAATGCCGGATTATTCATTAGGAGGAGTAGGCAGTTGCTTATGGGTCCCGCGCTTTTTAGGGGCCCTCAAGAGCGTGTTTTGTTTTCTGTTAGCGCTCTAAAAGCACCCGGGCGAAGTCTGCGACGTCGACATTAATAAAGAAGATACCTAAGTGGTGAATGAATATGAAAGAAAGGCAAATGAAAAAATAGATTACCAATACATGGATGAATGTAGACGCGTGCGCATAAGAAAACGACATTACGATGACGATGATGCACAAAATGTTGTGCTTCAAGGAAGTGACCTATATTAGACAATTTATATGAAGAACTTTCCCGTCGTTTGGAAGCATATAGTAAGATATCTTTTCTTTTTGGGTTCCTCATTGATTTCCCACTAAGATTCAGAAATTAAAAAAGCTGCCCAAATATTTAGAGAACATTTCCCTGGGGACATTGAATTCGAATTTCATTTTAAACATTTCATATTACAAATAGAAGATTTTAAAAATGAAGAAACGGTATCAGAGAGAGAGAGAGAGAGAGCCTCGCGATCATACGAACTTATTTTCAAAAGCTTGCTACAATCAACGTTTCCCAATGTTATGGCAGCATTAAAAATTTACAGTTGTCTTACGATAACAAATGCTTCTGGTGAACGAAGCTTTTCAAAATTAAAGATGCTAAAAAAACTGTCATTTATCTTCAGTAACACAAGAAAGACTGAACCCACTTTCTATTATGGTCATTGAATACGACGTCTTGTTGAACATAGAATTCCAATATGTTCTAAAAGAATTTATTGCCACAAAATTGAGAAAACCAAAATATATAGTTATTTTTTATTGCAATAGTTGTTTTTTTTATTACAGATTCTAATAAATAATTATTTTTTATTTAATTTTTTTTTAATTTGAGGATAATTTGTTATTTTATTTGTGCAATGAAATATATTCCTAAAATGTTGTGTAGTAAAATTATTAGGCTACAGGTCCCTTAGAATTCGACTGCTTAGGGGCATCCATGCTGTTTAATCCGGCACTGCAAATTGAATTGTGAATTCATATTTTTTTTAAAATGGCTTATAGTTTAAGCAAATGAACTTATTGTTTTTTAAGTTAAATAATAATTCTTTAATTGAATTCATAATATTAAAACTTATTTTTTTAAAAAATAGTTTTTAAAAAGATTTACTTCATAGCTGGTTTTTTGTTTTGTTTTTTTAACATTTTTATTAAAAGTACTTAAAACTAACGAGAAGAAACCAAAAATTAAATTATTTTATTTAGCATAAAAATATTATGCTTCTTTATACATATTAAATTTTTTGAGCAACAAAATACATTTTAAAAACATATATCAACTAAATTTAAACTAACTTCTCATAGCGATTTAAATAAAAAATAGTATCCTTCACAAGTTTTTAAAGAAACTATATGTTTCCTTACATTTCGGGGTGTTACTTTTTTAGTCTATTTTATTTCAAAATTCTGCTCTGAAAGTTATATAATGAAAAACGTATATAAATTTACAACATATTTAAAAAAAAATATGAAAAATAATAACCTTGAAAGAAATGAATAAGAAAAAAGGGAGGGGGGGGAACGTGATGCAAATATACAAAATAAGACTCAGAATATCTTTTACAACCTTAAGGACAACATTAAGTATAAAAGCTATTTAAATTAGCTTATACTTTTTAGGTTCGAACAATGAAAAAAAATCTGTAACAAAGGGTCAATAAACCTCTAAAAACTTCACACGAAAAAATGAACTGCATATGCTCTCTACATGAAAAAATATATACAAAAGAATGAAAAACAATGTCAGCTGCCGTCAATCTGGAGAAGACAGATGCCTAATTTAAAGAACTCTGAAAAAGTACAATTGATCGTGTTTGAATATTTATAAGCAGATCGCTAAATGATAAAAAAGCAATCATTTGTTCCCAGGAAATTATCTATTCTTTACACATTGATCGATATAATGCATTTTTATTTAATGATAAATATAAGACGCAACATGTAAAAAAAATTAAGGGGATAAAACTGTTTTATTATGTTGTTTACAAAAAAAGCTATTAAAAATGTCACGTGATTGTTGGAAAGGAGTAAAATACATTTGTTTAAAGTAAAAAAAATTTTTTGTTTGCTTCCGGGTAGCAACAAAAAATGTAAACAAAAACCGGAAAGCGCAATCGATAATTTTCGAGTATGCAGCATTGTTTTTTGTTTCAACGCAAATTTGAAAAACTTGAGTTTAAAACTTATGATATAAAAAATAAAATTATTTTAATTTTTTCTGTGGACTATTTTAAAAATAATATAATTTAAAAATAGTGTTATGGGTAAAAACCTATACAGACTTTTTTTTTTTTTGCAGAAAAAAATATATTTTATTCATTTAGATAAATATCTGACACTCATTTTATTAATTATTAAAATAATTTGTTTTATTGTCACTGAATAGCTAACTGCTATTTTTATATTTTATTTTTCCCATTCATGATCTAATCTTGTAATGCTGTAGTCTATCTCAATTCCCTAATTTTTTTGGTAATTCAAAGTATTTTCTCAAATTCAAATATTAAATATTTGTCATTTTTATTATTTATCATAAATAAAATGCGATTTTTTTAGACATTGATCAGTAAAATACTTCTTATACCAGAAAGATGGATTTAAAGCCAAATAATAAACTTTACACATAAGAATTATAAATACAAAATTTCTATAAAAAATTCACATTTTTCACTACTAATAAACACTTAAAAATATTTTTCGTCTGTTTCTTCAAAGATATATAAATTTTTGTACTTGATGTTAAAAACAAAATTTTCAAATGGTTTCCTCCATTTAAAAAAAAATACGACGCATCTCTCTGATTGTACACTGGTCTCCAAAAGTTAAGATACAATCAATAGTTTGTAACTGATTTGAAAATGAATGAGACAAAGAAACAAAAAATTTGGAGGAAATGTGCAGCAAAAAAGATTTTTTGGAATGTGACATAAAAATTGTAAAAGTTTAACCCAAACATGATTTATAAATAACATAAAAAGCAGTCTTAACAGAAAAGTTCAATTTTGGTGAACGCAGTAAATATTTATGAGGAAAAAATGCAGTGGAAACATTACAAAAATGGGTTCCAACAATGAATGTGTCCAACTCTAGCTACAATATATAGGTAGCATCGACTTTCCATCCAAACAATTCTGATGAACATCAAAATGGAAAGCGAATACCGGATACGTAGTAATCCTCAGCTCACGTAACGACAGAGAAAAACTTAAAACTACCAAGAAAATCTCAAAAATGCTCTAACGCAATCAGGTCTAGAGATTAAACTGGCTATACCACTCTTTCCAACCATGATGTTCAACATAGTCATCAACAAGCACGGTTTAGTGATATCGCATATTTTCATACGATAGAATCAATTCCTTTCCAATAATATTAGAAGACATATCGGTCAAGGACCTCATAATGATCAGAACTTATCTTGGAACATATACAGGTCAGTGTGACCACTTAGAGGTCATGTGACTAATACCTTGTCCAAAATATGATTCCACTATCTCTGTAGGAGAAGGGGGGTTAGACTATGTTGTCAGTGCGTTGATCGCTCCAGATCGGCAGACATCTTGAATAGCTCTCGAGTACGAAGCTGGACTAGTCTGTGAAGAGTAGAGAAGCCCATTGCTACCTATGTTGTCCTTGGTACTGAAAATGTGTTCCCTTGCCCAAATGTAAACACCAATGGCATCCCCGTCGTTTGTTCAAGAGAACACAAATAATTCACCGTTTTTAAAAAGATCTGAGGAGTCGCATTGCCAAGGCGTATTCGCATCGAAGTAGAGATTCTTGTACATGTTGCGACTAAATGATTTGCAACGAGCTGAGGCACAGAAGTGCTGTTCCTCCTTTGAAAAGAAAGAGCTAGTAAGCGGTCTCTTGCAGGTTTTGACCCTAAAAACATGTCTTTCAGACACATCATATTCAGATTTTAACTGATCTAACAGTCAATGTACCACTCTGCGAGACATCTAGCAGCATCAGCTTGTGAAAAAACAATTTCCAACTATCCGATTCCCGCCAACAACTTAACGAAACGGGTAAGCGATTTCTAGACATTTCTAGACTCTAGATTCATTTTGTTGACGACAGTAGAGTACCGACTGCTTTTATAAGAGGAAGGGGGTGTTATATAAATTCTAAGAGAACACGTAAACGAAAGCACCAAGAAATACTGCATTTGATAAAAATTTCAAAAAAAATTGATCTATGAAAAGGGTTTGAACTCCCAAACCAAACGCATTGTAGTTCGAAACTGGTCAACGAAATTATCAAAAACTATTGGTGATCAACAATCATACATAAAGCTTACACATGAAGTTACTACAGTTTAATTTTCACTCATTTTTCTCCCACTGCTGTATAATAGCCCGTTTTTATAAAATAAAATGTTATCCTTTTTTGCTTTAATTTTCATAAAGTACATTATAATTATTCATAAAACTATGAATTTTTATCTTGCAGCCATTTTTAATGGTAAGCTTCAGAATTATGTAATACCTTATCTTTTCTAGTCAAGTGAATTTAAAGTTTCGAGTTATAAATTATTTAGAAGTACTTTGAGGTTATTTTTAAGTGAAATTAAAATGTATGGCTGACAACAGTACCTATAATTTTAGAAAAGAAGCTATGTTATGAAGTAAAATATTTAATGTTGTTCATACTAAGCTAATAATAATTATTTTAAAATCTCTCATTAGTAATTGTATCCCAATTTACAATTAACGTGACACATCTTTTAAAAGTAAAATATGGGTTTGGTTTAAAATTCTATTTTTTCCCCAGAATAATACAAAAATTCACATTCGTATAAACAACCTTAATTACATTTCTAATGAATAATTTAAATGTAGAATGGTTATATTTGGCTTTTTAAATATTTTTCAACGATTAAAGGATTTATTTTCGAGCGGATTTAATTAAGCATATTAAATAAAGATACAGATACGAAAACAATTAAACACAAATAAAAAGTAATGTATTAATAAGTTGCCAAATTCTATATATCATGTGGATCGAGTTATTTTCTTGTATAAATTTTTCATATTTTGAATAATTAAACATATTATTCTTTCTCTTTTACCGAAACTATATATATATATATAAAGTCATTATAAAACACAACATTTCAGATTTATTTGCAGTTTAAAATAAATGAGTAATTTAATTAAACTTTAAGCACAATATTAAACTTTCTTAAAAACATTTGAAGTACGAAGCCTCCTTACGTGTTCTTTTAGCTTTTCTTGAAGAGCCCTGAGCTTAGCTTCTCTGTTGTTCTCGAAAATTTCCATTTTCTGTTCGAGAGTCTCCTTGGTGGATTGAATAAAATTGTTGTTGTATTCTTGACGCTTCTGGTTAGCCTCCTGTAATTTGTTCTTCTTCTCGTTGATCTGGTTCAGTTTCTCGGCCTCGAGCATCTGTAAATGGAAAACGATGTTATTTCTCTCAACACAAAGTATTTCAAGGCAAAGTGTAAAAATATTTTTGAAATATCATTAATTTACCTTGACGTACGAGATAACCCTTGATGGCTTTAAATTTTACACAATGTCGTAAATAAACAGATAAATTTCGATGAACACGACAATAATTTATTTTTTTTTTTGAATTTTAAGTATAAACAGGTAAGATATATTACGCTTATAATTTTAATTTAAGGACTACATTTACCAGCCACTCTTGTGACGGATATATACGCATCCTTCAACTGATCGTCTGGGCTATCAATCACAACCAACCCTTTTGGAAGAAGAAACCGAGATATGCAGATTAGGTCAGTTATATATAGTGTAGGTTTTCTAGCTAGCGAGATGAGTAGATGGATAGACGGAGTTACCTGGAGACTGAAATATAGAGAAGCTGACGACACAGAAAGATAGCTACCGATCAGGTATTAGTATATATCGATAGCGCGTTTCGGACATTAAATAGAAGATTTTTAAGTGACGATTGGTCCCCATAGCTAAATTGTAACTCAAATATTAGAGTAGAGGATTGATCCCATAAAAGGAGGATCAATTTAATAGAAGTCTTCTCATAATTCACATCTCTCGTAGCTAAATTCCCTATTGCTCTTAAGTGGAACATCTTTTCTTGTTTGAATACTAGAATTGTGTCAGTTGATAATTAGTGTGCTGAATAAATAGTTGAAAAGTATTATAGCGAGTCATCCTTCACTTCCTCCTACACTTCTAGCCGGGGTCAAGAGTAGGTCACGTACGTTATACTCTGAGTTTGAGAACGTAATTTTATTTCCAGTGGCGTAACGGAGAATATTAGTAGTGGAAACCTGCAGAGTCAGGTTTTGGGCTCCAAACCGGATCTTACAAAGGATTGCGTACCTGGCGTCGGTGAGGCATTGAGCCCCTTAGAATCCTGCCTCCCATCCCCACCCTGGCTTTTCGAGGGTGTACGTTACACCACTGGCTATTCCTATGGAATGTCTACACTACTGGCCATTAACATATCTTTACCAAAAAGGTGATACGCTACATACATGAAATTTACGTGACAGGAAGATGCTGTGATATGCAAAAACCTTTCCAACACATTAATGCAAATCAAGCCTCAGTAGCGAGACCTATAACGTGTTTAAATGAAGAAATTGTGCAGGAGCAAGTTTCTGATACAAAAATTGCATTTGAATGTTGTTGTCTGTTGAAAAATTGCTGTAATGCTTCGTGTAAGAAGCAAAAATGCTTAGAAGAACGTTTTTTGACATTAATAGATTTCGAATTATAGCCTACTGGAATTGTGGTATATCGTATCTCGGTATTGCTGCTTACGTTGGTCTAAATCTCACTACTGCCTGCAGAATGTGGAATCGAAGAACCTTTTTTGATAGAGAAAATGTTTGATTTCTGCCCTGGCCAACAAGTTATCCATTTTCTGCCCAATGGAAAACGTCAGTTCCACTTTTTTGCCGAGCAACTAGCTTATCACCTTATCACTACAGTCGATTAACTATGGAATCGTGACAAGGACACCTGTATCTGTACATGCCATCAAGTCTCTGTTTGACTCAATGCTCTGGCTAAAACGAGTTGTTGCTGTCAGATGTGTTTTTTTCAGGGTACTGATTTTTCAAGATCTATGCTTCGAAAGTTCTTGAAATTTTAATCACTTGTTGTTTCTAGTTTTATGTATTTGTCCAATAAATGTCATTTGTTTGGTTTTTTTTAAATTTCTTCCTGGTGTAGTAATTTTAATAATCATTAATGAATGTACTTTCCTTGTCACATCTGGATGAGCTTATTCATTAAAATGACATATAATGAATATCAAAATGCAAAATTAATTAATGATTCCTAATAAAATTATAACCACGACCTGGGCATGATCAACTCAGCTTTTTATCCCTTCAGTTGGTCTATAAATGAGTACCAAGCTTGCTTGGCAACTAAACAAAGAGGGTTTCACGTCTGACCATCAAACCGGAACTCATTCATCTTAGTACCCAAGGACATGAAAAATGAGAAGGGCACATTCGGTCTTGGTCCTCAATGGCCTGTTGCGCCTCTGAGTTTTGTTTTGTAAAATAAAACTTTGCCTTCAAATTTTCAAAAAAAAATATATTTACAAGTAAATTTTTAAGAAAAAAAATACAATATCATGTAAACAGATATGAAAATATTCTCAAAATTCCGAGAGAAAATGTATTTTTAGCTGTGGAATGTACATTATTGTATTCCAGTAAATACAACATTCTGGAATTGAGGATGAAAGTAAAAATTTCAAAGAATTGTTGTCATGTTCATGTACTCAAAAAAACCGATAGTTAGAAGAGTCTAAATTACAATATATTATTAGCATACACACATAAGCTGTTGAATTTAATAAACATTTCAGAAATGTGAATAGGTCCCATGAATATTTAAATAATTAAGCTCTTCATGATTATAAAACCGATAGTTAACAGTAAATACATAGAACCCTATTTCTTAAACTATGCTGATCTGATGAATTCAGCAAAATTACAAGATCCGTTACCATAATCCCTCGAGTACCTGAACAGTGCGACTTTAATATTCATTCACTCACTCACTGATGAATTCAAAAGTATTACGGTCAAAAGAATCTATATAGAAGTAATAAAATAATCAATCTCTTTTATTTAATCTCCAGCAAGTAAACGAAAATGTATTTCAAAATTCTTAATCTTTTCAATCTTTGCTACATTAAATAATCCTGCTTATGATAGTATTTATTTTGCAATTCTAAACATAGAAAGACTTAGAAACAATAAAAAAAAACATGTACCGTTTTATAAGAACAAATTATCTTCAATGATCACATTCCTATTCGATTGTTGTCGTTTGATTTTTTAGCGCGTTTTTCACGTCGTGGAACAAAAGCGCTATTAGGACGCAAATTTCGTCTTCATTCCATATTTTGTCGTACCTTTTCTCAGCCAATAAGCAACCAATTGACCTCGGGGTTTCGGCATTTGGTCGCATTTGTGCCCTAGATGAGCCGAATCATATTTAAATTTTCCCATAGTTTTCCCGAATTTTCCTACAAATTTTCCTGAATTTCACTAGTTTATAACAAAATTTTCTCAAATTTTACCTAGTAAATAGTTTATTAGTTGCATTATTGAAAAATACAACATGTGAAAAACGCGCTAAAATTACTTGGCCATGCCAATGATTGATATCTTGTTTGAGTTACCTGTAAGATGCTTTGATAGTCTTCTCACAAGCTAAATTTCATTCACATTTAACCATATTGTAGTTGAGTTGTTACTTGACTTCATAAATCTTCAGAATTCTTAATTTTTATACTTAATTTATTTCAAATAAAATCCTTACAATCTATCCCTGGGACCAATAGTGTAACGTACACCCCCCGTAGCCCCAACATTGCGGGGAGGCCCAGGATTCTAGGGGATCAAAGCCTAGCTGATGCCTCCCCCCAAGTACGTATTTAACCAATTTATAATATATTCAAGGACAAATCAGACATTGCCGAGGCGCCCTAATATTCTCCGTTATGCCACTGCCTGCGACACAAAATATTAAAAAAAATTTGTAATAAATTATAACAATACAAATCAATATTCATTAATAAGCTAGAGTGTAGATTATGGTCTCTTGAATTTGGTGATGCTTTTTTTAAACTACATGGTATAATAACGATTTCATTCTAGTAGACATTTACCTTTGGTAACCCAGATTCCATCTGATTAGGTCACGTGTTTTCTATACCTGATTTCTATTAGTCACTTAAACTCGCCAGGCGTTTTTAAAAAGACCGACGATTCTTTTTAGATTAAACATTTCAATGATTGTTCTTATTGAAAAACTTAAGATTTCAGATTTAATATTCATTGCAAAAATCGCTACATTTGAGATTCAGTTCTATTCTAAAGTACTAATTCAATATGGAAAAAAATAGAAAAACAGCAATTTAGATGAGCAGTATTGCATCTCTCTCGATGATCTTAAAATGTAATTTTTCCTCAAAAGAAATTAGAATTCGAAAAGAAAATCTTTCGTTTTTTAAGTATGGTATAATTCTTAATTCTTAACGTAGAAATATTCTAATAATTCTCTTTCTTATAAACGCCGAAATTTGTATTTTATGTTATTATTTTGTGGAATTTTCTATTTTGCAATTTTGCGAACAACTATCGATACATATTGGTAAGAACGGAAGCAAAAAGAAAATTCTACCAAGGTCCATCCTAATTTACACTAACTTGATTATTGCCATTGTTTAAGTCATTTAATTTGAAATGAAATACATTTTATATTTATACAACTGTTCTATTAAGTTCTATTATTCTCTAATGCTGACAAAATTTAGATTTTAGAGTTCAGATTTAGAAGATTTCCTTAATATGTCTCTCTGTATTTCGACTACTAGAAAATTTAATGCCTTTAAGATCAGGTCCACTAATGTCATTTAAATTGTAAACATGCTCTCGAATAAATTTACTCACGAGTCTCCTTTCTTCGGCCGCTTTGAGCTTTTGTTCGATTTCTTCGACGGACATGGTTTTCGGTGGGGAAGTGATCTGGTCCTTCTTGGGAGGATCATTTACGGATGGCTCGGACAACACCAGCTCGTACTTGATGCCACCCTTGGCGGTTTCTTCGGCTCGAATAGCGGCTGTAAAAAAATAAATTTATTTATTCCATCCTTTAGGATCAACAGTAATGTCTGCTTAATAAGTTTTCAATGGACCTGATTGTGCATCACTTGGTTAAATTTTTCTGTCAATTTTAATTTGATCTTTAAATTGTTTGAAAAATTTACTTTTAACCCTTTATACGGTCATGGAAAATATACTTCGCATCTCCCTTTTTAAAAATATCGATGAGGACTTGTGACGGATCTATACGCGTTTCTACTAATTACTTCTTTTTTCTTTTAATCAAAATATTTATTTCAACCAACCTCATCGAGAAACCAAACGTGATTTATGTAAATGAGGAATATTATATAAATTCGGTTTTCGCGAGTTGAAGGAGAGTGAAGTAAGAGGTCAAGTTAAAAGTTAAGTGAAGTAAAGTGAAGAAAGTGAGCTGCCAACACGTAGTTGTTGACAAGTTAAGCGAGGTTGATACGTTTGATGTGTGCAAGGAGAAGTGTTTAGTAAAGATTGAAAAGCAGTGAAATTAAATATTACGGAGCGAGGAGCTATCGTCATTGGATCCAGCTAAAGATATTGCCTGAAGTTCTCCGTGAATTAACCGAAGCATTAAGGAATCAGGTATCGTAAAATTGATTAAATAAAAGCTGACTATTAGTGTGCGGCGTAGTTGTAAATGAGCATATTTAAGCTATCTTAGATTCAGTTGAAGTTCTGTAATATTATCCCCACCTTTGTGTATCTCACCTCTGCACTCTACCATTGTTATATACCTTAATTAGAATTGTGTTGTGCTTGTTCGTAATCAGTAATAAGAATTAATAAATCAAATTAGATTGTCATTATGTCCGCAGATTATTTTGTTCCTCCTACACATCTAGCCGGAGGTACAGATGTAAGGGGTAACTACAGGTTACAACAAACTTATTTTCCCACCTATTATTTGTGCTGCTAGCATGGCAGCACACATCGTAGGTGAAAAACTTTTAATTAAGTTTCTTCAGTTTTAAGAATATAATAAATGGAAGTTTTTAAAAAATATAAATTCATATTGTAAAAATTTAACCAAGATTATATAGCAGATATAAGTTTCTATCGTAGTATATTAGAAAATTAAACAAAAATATTTTTGAAAAAGAAATACGTTAATGAAAATAATGGAAATATTAAGTATGAATAAACCTGATTGAAATTTATACTTTTTCTTTCAGAGTACTACTGTAGACTTACGAAACAAGATAATTTATATCATGTGTTTTTTTTATTTAATTTTGCGATATGCTTACAAGTTGTTGACTTGTTTCTTGAAAAATGTTTTTGAACTTGAAATTTAAATGGTTGGGGCCTAGTTATATAATTGTAATATGGAAAATCTTAATAAGTCTTATAGAAATCACACCATCATAGAATTTTCTGTTTAACCAAATATCTTTCAGATCAAATTATTTTCCTTATTTCTCATGGAACAATTTTATGATTCTTTTATTCTTGATAAAGTAAATTTTTCTGATAAATGTACTTGAAATATTTTTCCTCTTTAATAATGTAGAGATCTAAAATTCAAATTTAAATGTAGTAGAGAATCATTTTTCAGCATCATATTGGTTCATTAATTGTATTGATAACAGAAATTTACATTTTAACTGTAATATACGAGTTCGACGTTCAATGTGGCTAAACTATTTTCCTCTGAAAAGAAGAAAAAACATATGCATAGACTTTTGCAAATTTGAATCAGACCATTTCAAATTATGTAAATGCATTGATATAACTGTGATTTATTCGAAGCCTTAACAAAGCAGAAATCGTTAAAATGCTGTTTTATTTTATAAATCTACATGAAAAATATATTCTCAACTAAAACAAAAAAAAAATCACGTTAACCTCTGTAACTTTTGATTTACCTGGAACCTGTCTATATTTCTTTGCATAGTTGAATAAACTCAGGAAAAAATCTTTTTTACAGAACCCATGAACACAAACGCTAGAAATAAAAGAATATTTTCGCCGAAATTCAACGGAAGTAAAAAAAATATGAAAACAACAAAAACGACTGAACTGCCTTCAAGGTTCGCACGCTAAAGATCAATGACATCACAAGTTTTGACATTTACTTCAGAAAAAAAATCATTTGTTCTGTATTTCATCAGTTTTTTAACCCAAAGCTAGTTCAAGATGTTTTAGCGTGACAAAGTTCATGATTGGAATAAAGAAAAATACTCCAGAGTTTTCGAATAATGAGATTTTTAAAAATGAAACACTTAGCGTAATGAAATTCTTTGACGAATACCAACAATGGATAAAATGAGTCTCAAAATTATTGATATCAATTTCTATTGAAAGACAAAACTGCTTTTTACCAAGTTTTTATTTACTCACTTTCTTGTCTGTCCGGGTGGAATTTTGTAATTGATTTTAAGCTAACTTCCCGATGAGCTAGATACTTGAAATTTAGACCATAGCTCAGAAATGAATGACAATGCATGAAAATGTAAAAAAAGAAGTTCTAGTCTTGAACTCGCGTCCCCAGAGAGGTGGGCCCCGATTTTGACAGGGGCCTCATAATTCCTGAACTTACACGAATTTATACAAACAAAGCCCACCTGTCGATAGCACTGGTCAAGTTGCGTTTATGTATTTAATTTCGTGGCTCTGGGGTCAAAGAGGGGCCTCAGACTACTTTTTTTAATTCGCTTTCCCGTATCTCTGTCCGGGTGGAATTTTGTAATTGATTTTAAACTAACTACCTGATGAGTCAGAGACTTGAAATTTGGATTAGAGCTCAGAAGTGGATGGCAATGCATAAAAATGGTTATTAAATCGTGGTACATAAAAAAAAATTTATCAAGAAAATGATTCTTTTCTTACGCAGAGAAGTTACTGTACCATTACAACATATTTATCTCGTTGTGTAAGAGATATTATTTCTTTAATTTAACATGTGTGGGAGCGTATGTGTAATAAAAATAAAATTTTCAAAATTTATAGTTTGAATTTTGAATTGTGCGTGTACCAAGATTAAGTTATAACAAGTTAAAAGTAAATTTAAAAAATAAAATTGTTCTTACATTTTTTAAAAAGATTTTTACAAAATTTTGCTTTTTGCAGCTTTTAGTTTTTTTTAAAAAAAATTATTAAAGCTCAATAAACTTTTGAGAATGAAAATATATAGCTATATAAAATACTTAAAAGAGAGGTAAAATTCATTAAAACGTAAAGCCTAAAGCAAAATGAACTATTTCCTATCTTATACCGGATATAATAACGGTCAAAGTTATTTCTAAGCTAGTACAATTTATGTAGAATCATTCATTTTACAGCCACTGATGGTTGGTTAATCTTCAGGAGCAGATCATTTAATTAAGTTCAAAATGTTAGTTCAAAAGTTATTATAAATTTAAATTAGAACTGTACGCTAACTATTATCAACGAACTTTACAATACAAAACTTCAGATGACGAGTACGACATCTGAACAACTTTTGCATAATACACCCCATGCAGGAAAAGATCCTCTAATATTAAATTACTCCATATATCATTGGCATAAACTACGCGACTCGCTTGATGTAGATGGATTGCTATTTAAAATTAATAGTTTGGTTTTAATTAGCGTCATTCTGAAATAGTAAGCTGTCTACTAGGGTTAAATCTCTGAATAGATAATTATAGTTAGAAAACTATACAGGTACTAAAAAGTTAACATTATTCCTGTGGCCCTCAGGGATGTCTTAGGACATAGGCCAACTGGACCTGGGCCCGGGGCCTCTATTAGATACGAACTCATCCTGAATAAGATCATGGTCTAAATAATTTTAATGGTCGAATGTTATTCCCGGACATATTTTTTGAAAGACTGGGAATTTCAAACAATAAGTTAACCGGACACAGTGGTGAAATTTTAATATTAGGTAATGACCATTGTCCACGTCTAGGCATAGACTTGCCACCATCATTACTCATTTAATTGAAATGCGGCGATCGGTTGGGACGATTTGTGCCTAGGTTTGTGGGATTGCGAGTCATGCACATTTATTTGTTTCAGATAACCGTTTGGTACGAGTATTTTACAGTGGCCTCGGTCACGTAAACGGACTCGTGGCTGACTTGTCATGAGTTCAATCCCAGCACCACTGAAGACCCGCCGTGTAGTTGAGAGATAAACGTTAAACAGTCGAGAGCTCCCGTTGGTGAGGTAGTTAGGAGAGGAGGTGCCAGCTCTGGTGTCGTCTCGTCACTTGCCCATGGTTAAATATTACGAGATCCGTCACCAAAAGCCTCGTGTGGCTGAATAGTGCGACGTTAATATTCACTCAAGAGTATTTTGCAATGTATGGAATATACTGTCTACTTTTAAGTGTCATATGTAAGACCTATTTTTGTAAGGGGGCACCGGACCACAAAAAGTCGTAAGATGTCTCTTGGCCCTGGGCCTCAAGAATTCTTAAGACGTCCCTGGTCGCCATGATACCCGAGTGGTCAAGTTCGTGAATTTGCGGCTGGCGTTTTCAAGTCCTGGTGCCGCGGAAGATCTGGCATGTAGAGGGCTGTTTGATGCACGTTAAATATCGTCCAGGCTTAAAGTCCTTACTTTGGAAAATGGTGTGGGAGAGTTGGTTGTTAGCTCGTCCTCATCTCTTGGCTTAGACTCATAATTACTTGGTCCGTCACCAATAGCACACGTGTAGAATCAAAGTGCGACGTCAATAAAAAAATAAAATCCACCCCACTTAATAGCATAGAGACAATACAAAGAGCATTAACTCTTATTATTCTCCAGACTGACCATTATTGAAAGTAAAATTCAAAACCCCAACCCATTTAAGCTCATAATTTTAATAGTGTTTTTATATTTTTGCTTACATTTAAGTTAACATTTTAAGAAAGAAAATTGGGTACTTTTCCGTTTCACAAGCGCAGGCGATAAAGTCGCCAAAAATGATATAATCAACGACAAACGGAATATTCTCCCTAGTAACCTTTTACCAATAGATTTTCCAAAAAAAAGTCTATTTTTAATTATCAGTAACGTTTTTTTCATTATTCCTGAAAAACAGATGAAAAACCAATCAGAACTAAAATTTATTTTTTATTTGTATATTGTGTGTTGTCGTCAGCTTTTCGAAATTTGCACCGTTGAAATGAAAATTCCCGAAAATGGTAAAAAGTTTTAAAGTATCTGATATAACAACACATCTGCTTATCATAAGGCGTCTTTAAAATTGAGAGTAAAAAAGTATATTCGATAAATCTTAAAATTTTACTTTAAATATTTATAATAGAAATGCGTATTTAGTTGTGTGTATTATAGGATATACACCTAAAAACAGTCTTAAACACCGCATCATCGTGGCCAAAAAATAAATATCAATCAATCTTCCATTTAAATTACCGCTATAGAAAGTTGTTGGTCTTTTAACTGAATGTAAAGTTTTCAATCTCATATACGTTGTGTTGTATCAAAATTAATTGAAACTCAAAGATTCGCTTGGAATTTAACTCGTTTATCACAGTTTAATTCAACATTTCTATTTAAAATTCCAATTTTTATAAAATAAAATATTCTTCTACTTAATATTGCAATTGTTCTATTGAAAACTTACTGGAGTACCCGGCTTTTAACGGAGGAATTTTTTTAAAATAAAACTTAAAAATCCAGCTAACAAAAATAAGTTTTTAACATTAACAATTAAACAGCTATCTTCAAAAAAATCCAAAGTCCAAGTCAAAAGCAAGGAATTCCTAATGACAAAACCCTCGAAGAGCTAGGCAAAACGATGCGAAAATCTTCCTTTGCAGAAGAAAATTTTTCTTTGCAAAAAACGAAGGACTCACTCATAGACCACGTAGTTAAAAGTTTGTATACAATCAATCAATTAGTATTTTCCTCATTCTCCTATTCTTTCCGTTCTCATGTTCGTTCTATTTCCCTTGTAAACTGTTGATGTCTCCGTTTTTTTAAAATGTAATCAAATGTTTCTTCCTTATATCGGATGAAATGATTCAAAATAAAAATAAAAATTTAAATAAGATATTGTTTGCAAAAAATTGTAAAAGGTAGGCTAATTAGTTTTCAAGCCCAAAATAAAATCTGTTTTCTAAGAATAATATTTAAGGTGACGCACACACAAGAATCGTAAATTAAGAACGTTTTGTGCCAGTGCTTGACCCCCAAAGTATATTAAAAACTGCTTTAACACTGGAATTAAGTGCAGTCGACTCTTGGTAATTCAAACCTTCGATAATACGAACCTCTCACTAATTCAAAGTACATGCTCAATCTCTAGAAAAACCCTTGATATTTCGAACTAAAACAATACCTTTTTGTACTCTCAATATTTCGAAGTATAATCTGTAGCCAGCCATACTACAACACGCGATAATTCGAAGTGATTCAATAAAACTCTCGACAATTCAAACACTCACTATCATGTAGAGTTCTGTAGCAAGCAGGTTGAAGCTTAATATGTTTTGTGTTATATTGTCCTGCCCTGTAATGTAGCCTCTATGATAACCATTGGAGATAACTCCGATAACTCTCTGACAGAGAAGCTAAAATGTCACTAAGCCCAACTAGGCAACTTTTTCCTTCAAATCACGTTGATGTGGACCTTTTTCAAGCGTCATTTATTCTAGAAAAATCTATTGACAAAGTTAGATTGAATGCTATAAAAAAAAAAGATAACAGATTTTTCGCCAAAAATATTAATTATATGCAGTCTTTTAATATATAAATGTATTCTTTTAATACAGGATTTTTAACTTCTGTTTAATATTTATACTATACAATGTGTACTTTTTAAAAATACTTTAAAATAACTATATACATATACATAATTATTGCTTTATTTCATAGTTACAAATTTAAATGTGTTAGAGAAAAAAATTTCTCTTCGTGTATTTTGGAAGTTTTTTCCTACCCTCTTGATTATTCGAAGCTTTCCATTGGTCCCTTCAACTTCGAATTATCGCGAGTCGACTGTATCTAAAAGAAATTTCGAAAAATATTTGTTTGAGGAGCGTATTATTACCACCTATAGTTTCCATTTATAAAATTCAATACGTCTGGGTTTGTCCATCTTTGCACTACGTCATCCATTTTGATTCACAGATACAAATACAAACTTTCCCTTTTGTTAATGAAGACAGCATTACTCCGTTAATAAATAGCATTAATAAAAAGTTTACTATAGTACACAACAGAGATGTATTTTGCAGTTTCTTTTTTGATATCTAGCAATATAAGATTTGTGTTATTAAAGTATCCGTCTACCCTAAAACTGTGAATTTAGCCTAGAACTGACAATTTTTTATGATTTTATTTTATGGGCCATCTTATTAGCTTTATAAAAATACCAAGTTTATCATTTTCCGTATACTAGAACAAAAACTACAAGTGTTTTAGTAAAAGCAGATGCCATTACTTTAAGCAAGATGTCATACTTTAAAACGCGTTTTACTCGAAATGTGATTTTTTGAAAATAATCAAACGGGGTCAGCGATTGCTCAAAAAGTTTTGAACATAATGAACTGAAATATTTTCTGTAAGTTATGTATATTATTACAAGTATTTTAACCTACAGATTTATCAATCACTGTTTTATTACAAAATTTTCAGTCCCTTATGTGAATATAATCACTGTCTTTTTAAGCATTTTCATATAGTAACCGAGATAAAGTGCTCTAGATTTTGTAAAAAATATCTCTTATGAAGGTCATTTCAAAATTGAATAATATAGCAACACATTAGATTGAAAAAATTGAAAATTTGTTCATAAACCTTTGGTGCAGAATGGGCCGCGTTTATGTTTTTTTTTTTTTTTTTTTTTTTGTCAGTTTTTACCTCTTTTTTCCCTTTTTAGTAATAAAAATTTCTTTTTCTCTTCTTAATTTTAGCACACATTTTTCGTAAAATGCACTAAACAAATCTAAAAATAACAACAACAATAACACATATCTCTTTTTTTTTTAAAATAAAAAGTTGTCGCAGTTGGATACCTTAACAAGTTTTATCTGTTTTTGTAACTATATGTCCTCAAAATACTACTTTTATGAATGAATTCAATGTTTAAAAGTGTGTAATACTATTAACAATTCAAATTTAGCTACATCTTTCATAAACTGTAATTCGAAATTTTTCTTAATAAATTAACTGATTATTTTATTTTTTATTCAATTTTCTTAATCAAAATTATTCTTTTTTACAAATTTCTGCAGCAAATTTAATTAAATAATGATTGAGACATTTTATAAAGGTCTTGAGAATATAAATAGTTATAAACATCTAAAAATATTATCTTTATATGTCTCATAAATATGAGTAGTATGAGGTTTAACGAAAAAAATAAGAAATTTTATTTTTCCTTTTCTAAATATTTAATGTTTTGAAAACATTTGTAATCAGGTATAATAAATAATTTTTATACGTCTTCCTTAAATATCTCAGCACCACCCAAAAATATAAAAATATCGTAAAAATAGATTTAAAAAAAGTTCTAATTCCTTCTTCCAAGAAGCTGCATTGGTTCGATTAATCGATTCCCAGTGAGCTCAAAAGATTGCGGTTTAAGATATCGATTATATAGTTCTCAGACGTGCCTATCGATTGAAGAAATCTCCAAGGGCAAAAATAACTTCTCAGCAATTTGTAAGGATCAGTGTGGGCAATCAATCGGTCAGAGCTTTTCGGAAAGATGGAAAAAATTGTTCTTTTTTGATAAGCCTTTTACAGATGCCGCAATCTGAAGAATCGATTTCTTTTGTGAAAGGTCTTGATACATGAACTGACTGTTCCAATTTTATCGTTCTTTTCCATCTCGAGAACTTACGTCAGCGAATTTTATATCAAGGGGCATCAGAAATAAAAGAAACTCCGTTCGGATATTCATTTCATTGATTGAAGAAATCCAAAGAATTGCAAATTGTCTTTGGGGTCAATTTGCATCAAATTTTAATAAAGAATGTTAAAGCATAAACTTGGCACAATTTCGTCACATTGAAATATTTTCCAGCAAAATTATGAAACAGTGATACCTTGAATTTACGCGATATATGAGACAGTAATAACCGCATAAATCGGGAATAATTTTGCATATAATTATTTCTGTGGGAATCTAACCGAAATCGTCCAAAAAAGTTAGGTTCTTCAGATAGCGGGGTTTTTATTTGGCGGGATGTCTAGGGGTTTTTACGATGTATGTTACTTTGAAAAATATAATAGACAACATAGTTCAAGGAAACTAATCAATTTATTACGAGTTATAGGATAGTATTTACAGGGGGAATATTTACAAAATAGAAATTAGGACATGCAGACATTTAAAAATATAGGAACATTTATAGGCAGACATTAATACAAGAAGGATAGATAGTCAGTCCCTTTTTTCTGGGAGGACTTTAGAGATTAAATAAAACTCATTATGCGATGGGATCGCAACTTACCGCCAGTTGTGGCGAAAGAAGCGCGGACGCACTAAAACTATGCTTCGTTGTCGATGTTTAGTGGGCCTCTGATGAAAACAATCACGTCAGCGTTTTAATAAGCACGCTAGATGGCGTTGCTGTGGAATGCTGTTCTTACTAACATTGCCATCCTCTGCAAAGGGATATGATCTAGCCTTTTACAAAAAGAGAAAGTTCTATGGGATATCCTACATTGCATATAAATTATTTTTAGATGGGGTCAGAGACAAAAGAAAATGATGATATTGAAAAAAATACTTAATAAAATAACACAAATACAAAATCGCAAACAGAAATTATTTGTATGCAGAACGTTTCATAAAATCTAACAAAGTCATCTGCCCCGGCTCAGAGATTTTATTCCCCCCCCCCCTCAAAAATTCCTCGTAACAGGCTGTATTATTCCTTGTTTTGTTTAAAAAAAATATTCGTTAGTCTACATTTTCTAAAATTTATAACGCTTTTTCCTTCTTAAAAATCCTCAATCGTTATTCGATCTTCTGATTGAATTGGGACTAAAAACTGAAGTTCTTCAATATCTTGCTTTTGCTTACGTCTTTCTATGAGCTCATCCATTGTCAGCTTTTGATTGGGGGAATCCAGCAGTTCTTGAACATCATGACTTTCCTAAATTTATTTGCCAGGAAAAATCGACATCTTAAATGAAATTACCAGTTTCACCAGGCTGTAGCATTGATTCAGCCTGAGTCTCAGTGATAAAAAAAAAAAGACAAATCGACGACATTTGAAAATCGCGTCTCCGGGTTCATGTACATCGAGGTACTACTGTATTTTACTTCCACTATCTAATGGAAAGCGGCATATTGTAATATATCACTCATTTCTTTTTTGAATTCTTAAATTATTTCTTGCATAAAATGCTCAACAGTTATTACACTTTATCTGTTTAAGTAAGAAACCTATACTTTAAGGAATTTCAAAAATATAAGGATGCATTATGTTTAATGAATAAGGGGTGTTTACTAATCAGCCATATAGTTTTGGCGATCTTTGGCGAATTTCAACAAATTTTCGAAAGATTTTGTGGGTACTCTAGTCACAAAAAGGTTTCCATGAATTCTCTCTCTCTCTCATTTTAAATATTTGAATAGTTATTACTGGCAGGGAGTTAATTATTGGCGATTAATTGCTGGGATGGAGTTAATAAATAATATTAAATATGAAATGTTATTATAACAATCCAAAAGTATTTTAAATGTGGAAACATTTTTTTCCTACATTAAAATGTATTTCGAAATAAGGACCGATATGAAATATCAGTCGAAGACAGCTCAAAAAACCTTTGACCTTTGAGACCTTTGCTATAATGTTACCATCAGTACAATGTGCAGATGAAGAAACTTTATTTATTTTACAAATGCCACACACTACAAATAACACCTATGCCATTTATGCACGTGCTCTCCAATATTTTTCGACGATAAAATTTTAGTTAATAAAGGTAGATGTTTTAAACTTTTTAGTAATTCCACTTAGACTGCAAATAATGATTGCAAATTTATTTAAACTAGTAATAAAAACACACCAAAAGGATTAATTTTTTATTTTTACGAAAATAGACAATTGAAAATTGAAAAATGTTGATTAATTGACCTTTTCAAATGGTAAAAGATATCATTAACAATGTAACAAACAAAGCAGCACGAAAGTTATTGGCAGAATGCCCAAGGGAACCAAGCTCACTCGAAGTGAGCCTAGAGCTACAAACCAATCCCCCGGCGATGGACCTCCTAATTTTGAACCATGGTCAAGTGAAGAGGATGATACCTGAGCTAGCAACCACCTCTACGAGCTTCCACACCACGCCAAAGGGAGGAAGGACTTTGAATGTCATGGAATTTTTGACGTGCATCAGCCTCTCTACATGGCGGGTCTTCAAAGGTTCTACGGTTCGATCTCATGACGCACTACCCACGAGTTAGTGACTGTGACCCCAAGCAACCTTATAATGTAGCATTTAATTAATAAATTTTCTCGGTGAAATTATTATTTTAAAGTATTTAAAGTTTAAAAACGGTGAAAGAAGAACTATTATGGTGAAAGAAGTTCCCAAAATGCTGTCATAGTGCTAACAGTATCAATGTATTGGTCATTAATTATTACATCTTGATAAAATAAGTTTCCTTATATTTTATCCATTTCTGCATACATTTTCAACCCACAAATCATACCTTAAATATTTTTTGCGAAAGCTCTTGAAGGCCCTCAGGGAATTTTTTTTATTGCATCAATGGATTCGAAATGATGACCACGAAGAGGCAGTGTCAACCTTTTAAAAAAAGGTTGGAGTCACAAGGTGCCGTATCATGTTAATACGAAACTCGAGGAGTCGTATTTCTTAAATGCTTGTCAAGAAATTTACAAATAATAATGGCGTTGTAAGGAGACCTTGTTTCAAAACCCATGATATATACCTATATTTTAGATTTCTTTTTTGATGAATTACTTCACACAAAAACCAAAAGTACTCAAATAATAATCTCTTTTTGTATCTGGAAAATAAACGAAACGAAAAATCTTCGCTTATTAAAAACAAATCCAGTTTCAGAACATAAAGTGAAGCAAAATTCCCGAGGGTTACATGCAAAAGCCATTAAATATTTTATAAAAGATTGACTATCTACATAGATATGGGAGTTACAGTTAAGGCTATAATACAGTTTTTTCACAGAATGCCAAGGTATTTCACGAAATAATCGAATCGATTTAGTTTTTAATAGATTAACAATTTCTCAATTTACCTAGTTATTTTAAGAAACATATTAAGTACATATAAAGTATTCAATAAATTTACTAATTACAGGCCATTAAAATGAAAAATGTACAATTTGACATTAAAATGAATTCATTGTTTTATAAAATAACTGAAGAAAACGGTTCAAGTCTCGTTTTAAAAACATATTTCCCGTTACATATTGATTAATTTATATTTAATACAGAAGAACAGAATATGTAATATAATATATTACTTACTATATTGTTACTAAACAGTAATAAAATACAACAAAATGTAGTGCAGAAATAATTATTTTTAAATTTTTGCAGCTTATCCTAATATACAAAAGTCCCGTGTCCCAGTTTTTGTCTGCGAGGGACTCCGAAACTACTCAACCGATCCTAACATAATTTTGCATATTGTGTGTCATTTTGTCCAGCTTAAGACATAGGATAGTTTTTATCTCAATTTGTGACGTCATTATTTTTTTATTGCCGGAAATGGGTAGGAAACGGGAAAATTCGCAAAATATCGGAATGCGTGTGTGCCTGCGGAAGCGAATTTTATTGACCAACGTGCATGAAAAATTAGTGACTGGTGTATTTTGGGACCGTGGAATCCGAATTTTGAATTGAATTCCAATCATACCCGTAACTTTGCTGGATAATGCCGGATGACCGTATTTTAGATACATCCTGACGCGTCCTTACCTTAAAAGCCTTGGAGCGCGAGAACTTAATCCCTTGCGTATTCTGAGACGGGCAATCTGAATCTGATATTCGATATGAAAAATTGTCGCAACTTTGCCAGATAATTCTGGACGACTGTCTATTACGCAGACCATGACAGGAGCTTTCCTCAAAAGTCTTGAAGCGGGAAAAGTGCCTTTCTGGTCAATTTCGGGATGGTGAACAAGAAACCAATATCGGATATCAGAAATTCCCGTAACTTTGTGGATAATGCCGAATGACCCTAATGTATCTTTTCAAAGACTGAACTTGCAAGTTCAGGGGAGCAGAAAGTAGTCTCCAGTTACGTATAGGGATGCGAAAAGAGAATCTGCAATCAGGTTTCAGGAACTCCCATAAATTTGAAGGATATTGCCGAAATTAGGTGGAATGGCTTCGCGTTAGAGTCCCACTAACGAGTTTTCATTCCCTCTAGCAGCTGAATTTTCACGCGCTAGGGCATCTAAATTCACTCCCGTGTGTATTTCGGAGCGGGGAAAGATTATCTGAAATCGGATTTAGGAGTTCCGGTAATACTGAAAAATGCCGGACGAACGTAATATGTGCGGACGGCGGTGTCAGTTTAAACTGCAGACGTAGGGGCGCAAAAAGTGAGTCTTTTTCGTATTTTGAGAAGGCAGATCCGAATATTAAATCCAATTCGAGAAATTCCATTACTATGTCAAATAATGCAAGACGACCGTATTTTAAGTGAACCACGGCAGGGGCTTACCTTAAAATTCTTGGAGTGGGCAGAGTACGCTTCCAGAACTTTTCTGGGTGGAAAACAAGAATCTGAAATCGGACTTTAGAAACTCCTGTAACTCTGCAGGATAATGTGGGACGATAGCATTGCCACCCCTTTCAGGGAAGGAACTTGCAGGAGCAGAAGTGCCAGGTGCGTCTCGGGATGGGGAACGAGAATCTGGATTCGGATTTCAGAAAATCCCTTAATTGTTCTGGATATTGCCGGAATGAGGTCAAATGGCTTTGCGTTCGAGTCCCACGTCCGTATTTTTATTCCCTATAGCTACTAAGCTTTCAAGCGCAGCCTTGTGATAATACGATTAGCAGAAAATTACACTGCAATTGCCATTCAGGCATTACTGCCACTTTTTTTAAATGGTGAACAAACTACACATTCAGAATTTCAGCTGCTATTAGACATTCCTGCGAAACCATACGCAATGCGTAACATTAAAAGAAGCGAAATGGCTACACGGTATTGCAAAGGAGTTCAATCATAATCTGCCATGAGTGTACTATGGCTCATAAACACTCACTCGAAGCTTTACATAGAACTTTGTATGATTTAAATGGCAACGAAAAAATATTCGGTGATGCTATCATAGGTGATTTCCGACAGACATTGCAAAAGTCATTCCTTGCTCTATTTTAGCTCAAGAGATTAACGAAAGTTTAAAACAACCGTTTTTATGGCGAAACGTTGAAACACTTTGATTGACCATAAACACACAAGTTTATTCCATTCGCAAGATCAATTACATAAGAAAAACAAAATATTTCAAAACGAATTGAATATAGAATTAAAAACATGAGCAGACGATAAATAAAAAAATTATGTCACGAGGTTAGATCAGTAGCACTACATATAATTTTTAATAAAATATATAGTTAATTATAAGGAAATAAATAAAGCATAAAATAAATTAATGTATAGATAGAATACCATTTATTTAGGTAAAGAAATATAATTCATTGGTATTGAAATCGATGCTGTTCAGTAAAAACTGATATTTATAGTTCGAAGTTTCTTTTACAGTAATTCAAAGAAACATCTGTTCGAAAATTAGCCAATTACTGTCTGCGGGTACAGGTAGAAAAATCAATAAAGTACCATAACGGAAAAATTTTGTTTTTTGTTTGCAGTAGAAGAACTGAAAAGAACTGGTTTCGAAACTATATTAACTATTACAAGGAAGATCCTGCTGTGTCAGGCTAATCGATAGTCGGCGAAATTAGGTTAAGTGAATATCTGCAATACCAGAATAGAATACTGTCCCTTTGCCAAGAATGTTTCGGTTTTGGTATTACGTGTGAGAGATATGCAGGTTTGATTTTGACACGAAAATTACAGATTTACTGTAAATTCAATCATGATAATATCCTTCCATTTTTAGTTAAAGCATAGTTTACCACAATTCCTTAAAAGATTCAATAGAAAATAAACTTTTCGAAAATTCCTATATAATTTTCTGCAGATATTTAAATAAAGAAAAAGCTGTGTAACGAACAAGTTATTTTTAATACGAAGAGCCAAGAGACAATTTGATGAATTTTACATATTCTCAGTAGCGCCAATTTTAATTTCATTATCTTTCTCGTAATAGTCGAGGGGGGAAACCTAAGGAAAATTACATTATCTTTTATATATAATCAGATATTGTATCAAATTTTACCGTTTAATATTATAAATTTAAAATTGTAAAGCATTTTCTGATAAATCATTATTCTTTGGAATAAAGAAATAAAATAAAATAATAAATACATAAAAATAACAATAAATAAAAATGTTATTAAGAATGATAAGAATATGTAATAATTATAAATCCCTGTTTGTTAGTTTTTAGTATTAAATCAGTTGTATTTGATGAAATAACAAATATAATAATTCTAGGTAATGAAACTTTTTAATAATATGAATAATATATGCGTATTGGTACTTACGTACTATCGCAACAATCCTAAGGTTCAAGATAACGCGTTATATTGACAACCCAGATTTTCCATGCGTCGTACACGCTAAATTGGCAGCCACATGTGCTTCCTTTTAAATAATATCGTCCCTACCGTTGCGATAATACATAAGACCATTTATATAACTTATACAATGTCGTATGCTATGTAAGGCTAAGAAACTTATGCCCTAAGAGCCGTTTACTTTTCTTAAAATTTAAAATTACTTTTCTTAAAAGTAGAGTTGTTCTCTACTTTTTCACTCAATTAATGCTTTTATTTTCTCGTAATCGACTGGAGCCGAACCTGACGCTTAATTTAGATTCACTCTTCAGTAAAACGTTATAAAAGAAGTTATCACTTCAAAAATTTGAGAGAACGGCGGTTTTGTGATATTGTGAAATGTGCAGTGAGAATACAATGAGTGATAATAATGTGTCAAAATGGGAGGTGCTGTCCAAGAAAGGTCGAGAAAATTTCTCTAACGAATCATACTCTGGTCAGCCATCTGTAATCACTGACGAATTAATGAAGGCAGCTGAGACCCAAGTTTAGCCACAGCTCTTCCACTATCTGAAGACCTTGCTGGGAGTTCCGCGTTTATACACAATGGAAAAGTAAAAACGATTGTATAAAACTGTATTTTATCACAAGTGATAAAGTTCTATAAGGATATTCAAAAACGTTATTCGTTATTAAAAATGTTTAAAGCAACAAAATAATTATGTAGGAAGAAAATTATAAGCAAATTTAAAAATAAATGTTTTTTTTTTACTTTTTTTTATTTCTTATGTTTTTGTTGACAAATGGACATTAATTAAAAAACACTAAGCCTCTTTTTTAAGCATTATACATTTTTAACTACTCTTAAGTATTTTTAGAGACACTAGTTACAAATACACGATTTTCCGAATGAGGTACTTAACCAAAAAAAATGGAAAATGTTTATTTCTGTTTTTTGTTATTTTTTCATGCAATGATTCTGAATAATACTTTTTGTAACAAGACGCATGCATCATGAAGGCGGGGAAAAAACAATGCTAAATTATTATTCTTGTGAATAGAAAAGTATTACTTTTTTGAACTAATTCTAGGCAATAACAATAAAAACTTTTGAAATTTTCTAAATATTTTTTTTTCTCATTTATTTAAATACAAAAAAAAAAAAAACTTGAGTTATAAACTAAAACTCAAAACAGCCTACAACTGCTGTAAATATATGAAAAGTTTCTGAATAAAATTTGAAAAAAGGAACAAAAATAATATATTTTTTGAAAAAAAAATAATAATTCTAATAAGAAGTGTAGTGAAAGGCAGTAAATTTGCAGAAAATATCCAATAATACATTTTTTTCGAGTTTCTATAAAAATAGAAAGTAATAAAGTTAAAAATCAATTAAAAAGTTTAGAAATATATATGTCAATAACTCCATACTATTAAAACATATAAACTTTTATTTAATTTAAATTTCGATCAAATCTGATTTGAAGATGAAAAAATATTAGGTATTTTAATTACATATTAAGGGGATAATTTAAATTGTGCATGCTTCCTTTAATAATGATCAAACTTTCACAAATTTAGGTATAAATTATGAATTTTGTTCCTTAGCATAAAAATATTTCAGTCAAACATTGTTTATTGTAAAAGACTAGAACAATGATGTCCTTTTAAAATTAACGCCTTAACTGGCGATTGAAAGTTACGAAATTCTCTCCCCAATGCCACCATTTTTATACAGATGCACGCATGTGGTGTGTTTGGGAGTAAAGAAAAGGCATAAACAAGCAAATTTTTCTCTGAAATAAGTAAATCCTTCGCAAACATTGTCAAGGTAGTTTTATTGCATTTCAAATCCTTCGGAATAGTTTTCCTGACAGAAGCGCGAAGAAAAAGATCGCATATCGGAAAGACGTATATATACGTCCAGGCATTTAATGCGCCATTTGAGAGAGTCGTATATATACGTTGGAAGCCCTTATGAGGTTGATAATAAAAAAATTTTATTTAGATAGTTCCGTATAGAAATTTAAAGTAGTTCAAATACTCCACATATTCACTTTCGTATCAAAATACAAATATAAAATACAATCATTCATTATTTGCTTTATATATATATATTCTTAATGCTTAAAAAAAGTCGAAATACGTCTTCTTTTAACCCATCATTATTTAAACATAAGAGAAAATTGCATTTTACACAAAAAATAAATCAAAAGTTACTTTTTGTCAATTTTTTATACGTACAGAGACTGTCCTAACTTTATCGATAAGAACTGAAAAAATAACTATTCCTTGATGCCAGAACCCTAGAGCGAAATTCAATCAAGCGAATAAATAAGGAAAAAAATCCCCTAAGCTCTGAGAGGATCTCATTGCGAGTTGAGTAATTTCCCTCTTCGAGGGGAAAATGAATTTCCTCGCATTTCTCTTCCTCAAGAGAATCGATTCCTTTTACCATCTTCATCTTCATCGTTGCCACCTCTGCTTCCCTTGAGGGTCAGGAGTCAAGAAATCAATGGACGTTATCAGTTGCCAGATTATTAATGATTTTCTCACATTACACTCTCTTGCTGAGGATAGATTACTTCACGGAATAGCGCTAATGCATTCTTTCGCTTTGATTTGCTTTTGCAGGGTCCTTTTATTTGAAGGGGTGTTAAGATTAATCGAATTTTTCATGGATGTGATAGAGGCTTAGGATTAAATAAACTTGATTAAGTTTAACAGAATTCTTATTGCTACAATTAAAATAAAATTTTAAACTTTAACATTTAAAATTCTCACAACACTCATTTAATTCAAAATTGCATGATATAAAAAATGATTCATCATGTTTGGTTTCCAACTATGAATTATTATTAAACCAAATCGATGGAACAAAAAAATGTATTGTTTCGAAGGAACATTTGTCATGTGACTAAAAAAAAATCGTCTGCAAATAAGTTGTTGTAAAATAAAGCTGAAAATTTTTTTTTAATAAAAATAATTAATTTCCTACATTCAAGAACAGAGGCAATGCAAAAAGATTTTTTATTGAAGAATATTTCAGTTCGAAACACGTTTTAAAATGTCTCAATTTTAAATATTTGCTTAAAATGAAAATATCTCGTAAAATGAAGGTTTGAAAAAATTTAGTACATTTTTTCCTAGAATTATGGATGTTTTAAGCTGAAATTATTTAATGCTTATACTTGCTTACCTACAATGAATTGAATTTACTCATCTAAATTTTGTTTCAACTTCTTCGCTTTCTTTAGCAAATAAAATGTATTTTAATTCTTTTTTTTTCAAATGTACATTTTAGATATTTATGTGTTAATACCCTTTTTATTCATTAGATTTACACACAAGTTATCTCTTTTACATATTCTTAAAATGTTTATAAATTCAGGTTTGTTGATAGATCAATCTATTGAATATTCTTATCTTAATTAAATCTTCGATAGCTAAAAAATGCATGAATTACCATAATATTTTTAAAATTTAGTTGCCTTGATTTTTTTTCAAGTTTAAACTTTTTTATTTCCATTCTCAGCCTTTATCAGCTTTTTCCGAAAAAATATATTCTAGCATATTTGGGAACACACGCTTCAAAATTAAATTAAGGAAAACAAACATAATTTCATGTTTAGTTGTAAGAAATATATTTCGCAAAAGGCTATGCATCATAGTGAAACGTAATTTAGCAATAAACAACTTGAAGTATTTTGACATTCATTTTATACATAGGAAAAAAGAACACACATATCACGAGACTTACAAAGTTATTAGGCCCACAGATTTGAGATTTGGCAGGCAAGTTTCTTTTGCTGAATAAAGATTCGCTAAGAGCAGTTTTGGGGAAAATCAACTACCAAAGGAAGTTAAAGAGGTTTAAGATATTTTATCGATATATATTAGGAGAAAGGCAAATCACAAGATCTCCAGAATTATTAGACATAAAGACTTGAAATTTTGTTACTATGTTTCTACCACTGAGTAAATATCCACTAAAACCGTTGACTTCACTATTTTATTTGGTAAATCATTCTTTCCTTGGAGTTTAATTTGCAATGTGCTTGAAATTATTCAAAATATTTTAATTAAATTTCGAATTCATCAAGTTTAATTTATTTTTCTATCTCGATTGTGTGTGTGTGTGTGTGTGTGTAATATTTTCGATTCCCCCGGGCGAAAAAACGGATATAAATGCTAGTTTTTATATAATAATATTATATAAAATATCTTAGTACTATTTCGCATCGTCAGAACTCACGTGTCTCCCTTTGGGGAGGAAACTGGGCGTCAAAATTATGTTGTGGCAACTGATATCCACCTATATGGTTCCACAGTAAAAGTTGTACCAGCTCCTGGAGAATTTATTAGTTCTGCATTGTTAAATCCCAATCCGCAACCCAATTAGAAAAAAAATTACATAAAGTGAGCTGAAAATCGAATCTTAAAAATATCATATTTTATTATAATACTTGTCAGAATATCCTATACTTTTCCTAAGAATAAATTTTTTGTCAAATACATATTCATTATTTTTCTGAAACTTTTTTGTTTTTGATATATTTCAGGACAGTTACTGAAATCAAGAATTAGTTTTTAAGAAGTGATATGCATTAAGATTCAAAAAAAAAAAAAGTAACGTAATTTTTTTTCAAAAAATGGTTGAATAAGAAAAACATAACAACGATTCATGTTTAAAAATCAACAAACATGTTAATTAAAACAATAGAACAAATTGAGATGTTTGCAATATTTTATCAAATGGAACTTCGAAAAAGGTATTTCACCATTGCAGGCCTAGTACATTTTCCCGGAGCTGGTATCACTTTCTAGTGTCTCAACATATGGGTTTATACCAATTGTCACAATGTCATTTTGACGCCCAGTTTCCTACCCAGAGAAAGGCACCTGAGTTCTGCTGATGCGAAAAAATGGCACTAAAAATTTAATTTTGCTAAAAGTCTCCTAGCAAAGAGAGAATCTTGGGCTCTCTAACATGCTTCATAATCAAATGATATGGACGCTGTCGATTTTTGCGGCATGAAAATCCACCGACTAGGACCGAGGTCGAACCCACACACTTGGGCGTACAAGGCCAGTGCCTAACCAACTACGCCACCATGCCGGCACGTTGCAAAATTCTTGTAGAATATTTTTGCTTCAGAACACAATAATATTTAAGTCTCTTATAAAAAGACTGCACAGAGGATATGAATCATTTATTGAATGTTCAGAAAAACTCACCACTCCATCTCATTAATGAGAAAACGTAGCTCATCAGCATGATGAAAGTATAAATAATCAATACGTCAACATGTATGTAGGTGATGCGTACATAAATTCTCGATAACTGACCAAGTTTTCGAAGCACGGTAATGGCTGGTAATTATAGTTTCGTATTTGCTATTTTTTTTCTATTTTTAGTCAATTTATTAAAATTCTGTTTTGCATTTATACACAACAGGATTGGTACTTTTTGTGAAACAGTATCTCGGCTTAATGTAATAGTCTTACTCGGACGCCTGCGTAGATGACAGTTGGGTATTATGGAATACCATTTATAACCATTTATATTTTTTAAAAAAATTTTACTGGCTTTTGATAAAAATCTCCAAAACTGCCATGAATAGATACCATAAACGATTGTAAGGAATTATCACTTGTCAAAAAAAACAGTTATTTTGTGGTTATAAAAGCAATTATTTTTTTTAAAAAATGATAAATAGGGGTGTTATGGAATAGTCGGGAAATATGAAATAGGAGGTTTAAACCATTGGAAAACTAATTAAGACTTCACAAAACGTAGTCATTTTAAAACTATAAAAGCCATATATTTTAATAATGCGCAAAAGTCATTTCTGTTTCGAATTTCTTATTAAAAGTCATAGTCCAGCATAGTCAAGATGAGTCCACAGAAAACAGCTGAAGCATTGAATCAAAATTCTGCCTCTTTGATCTTCGGAAAATTTTCCGTTACAGAAGACATATTCAGTGTTTTTATTTTCTAGTTCTTTAGTTGAAGGCAGGAAGTCCATTACAAATTAAACATATTAATGGAACGATTCATTGCTGCAGGTAGGGCAGCGTTTCTCAAACTATGGGGTGCCCAACCCCCGGGGTGTGATAACTTTATAAAGGGGCGCGAGAATATCGAAAATTCGAAAACAAAAGGTTATTTACAAAATTATTTATTTACTGAAAGTAAACAAACAAATTATATTCCGACATAATAAAAAATAAAATACACATTTACACTAATATAATACACTTATAAAATGTACTGCACAAGTATTTTATAATTAATTTAACAATACTAAGTTAAGAACATGTTCACATGAACTAGTATCCCCAAGGATTATAATTAATCCCAGAACTTCAGGTTAAAAGTCAAGCAATTCGATCCCTATTACCATCGATTTCCACGTAGAGGCAGGCGCGTATGTGATTTATTGGAGGGGAGGGGGGAGGAGAAGAAAAGAAATAAATAAGCAATTCATCTCAAATAAGTAAATCTTTTGCAAACACACACTGTCAGGATCCTTTTGTTGCATTCCAAAGCGTTCGAAATAATTTTATAAATAGCAATGCGCAGAAATCATCGTGCTTCGGAAAGACGTATATACACGTCTGGGGCAATTAACGCTTTCTATGAGTTAAGAACAAGACGTTTATATACGACGGTGGCACTTATGAGGCTAATGTAGTACTGTAGCTTTAGCATCAAAGTGTAGTATTTTTTGAATATAATACATTGTTCTTATATGGAGGGAGGTGCGATGAAAATTATGGTTGAATATTGGTCGCAAATTTTGAAAGTTTGAGAAGCACTGACGTACAGTTTTCTGGAATACCTAGTATTTCATAATACCCTACACGCCATTTTGGAAAATGAACCTTTAAACTGAAGGACAAAACATTGTCAGCTGAAAAACGACTGCAGTATTACAAATAATAGTTCTCTTAGTATACATTATACTTAACTTTTATGTCCAAGCCACATGTGTACTAGTACGTTAAATATTTGAAAACTTACCTGCAAAAAGTTTTGAAAATTGCAAACAAAACTCACTTCGTTCTGTAGCGAGTGATACGACAATAACAAGTGTTAAACTCTCATTTCAATACATCGGGAGAGTCTTTCTTCAGTACATAAAGGTTTTCTCACGTATTAGCGGGTAGAAACAGAGCCAAATGCTCGGTTTTCCACATTACCCGACTATTCCATAATACCGACTCTCCTCTATATCAGTCACATACAACGTCGCAAAATTATTAAGCACCAATTTCGTACAAGACATTTTCTAATTTTTCGTAAGCTAATGATGACAGAATTTGCATTGCTTGTGTTTTTATATAGTTTATAAATATATGAAAGAAGAAATATTGAAGCAAGATATTATATTGCGTATTATGGATAATATTGAGAGGAAACAAGCGATGCTTTTATACAAGCCACCAATACATTAAGATTTGATTGCGAAAATCCAGTTATCTTATGTAAAATATGGAACTCGAAGAAATCCCAAGGTCATGAAAACAGAGATGGGCACAGTAGGTGTTGCCCTCATGGACTATAGCGACACTGAGTTTAGCTTAGAAGACAATACATTTAAAAAAAAACTTGATAAATAAAAGAGGTTTCTTTTCGACTAGTCTGAAATAAGTTATTGTCTTTATTTATTAATAATTCTAATTTTGCCGGTGTAATTAAGGTTCCACTTTGTTTCAACACAGATATTAGCTTAAGGATTTTTTTTATCTGTAATGCAATTCGAGTTCTCTGCCAGACATCTAAATAAATTCTTTAATTATTGAAAGAAGGATTATCAATAATATAGTCGATGTGTAAAATGTATGGAAAAAAATATTTTGCGAAGAAAAACACGTACACGATTAGACAATGACATAATGCCATTTTTTCGATATGATTTGAATGAAACTATTGTTTCATTTAAAAATGTTGAAAATAAAATAAACAATGCACGTTAATTCTGATAGTTTGCAATACTGTAGATACTTTCAAAAATATCTTGATGCAATCTGAAAAGATAAACAAAAACTATTTAAAATGAAAGTAACTTTTTAAGTGAGTTGGTCAACAGGTCACAAAATCATGCATTTCGAATTCTCCCATTTAAGAAAAGTAGCGTCTTTCGTAGGCTATTTTAAATAATAAGAATCTTCTGTTTATATATATATTATTTTGAGACATTTTTTGCATTATATAATTTTATAACATTACTTTCTAAATCAATTCAATACATAACATTTTGATATACCAACGTATTAAAGAATAACATTAATTTAAAGTGAAATTTCACAGCATGCAATTGGCCAAAATATTTGCTTTAATTTATGTAATGGAAATTGTTTATTGAAAACAAGGTATCCGAGGAAAATTAGTTCTGCCTAAAAATGAGGATAGTTAATTTTTCGATATTTTTATATACTTATCATGTTATGTTTTATTTTAAGATACTACTCCTTTATATTTCGCAATTTTTTTTAAATCTGTTTTGTAATACAATATAAAATTTTTCCTCCTTTGCAAAAAGTTACAAAATTGCATATCCAGATAATTATATCTAGATTAAATTAGATCGTTTCTTATCCTTATCTTGTAAACATATAGACATTGAAATAGTGTGATAAAACTCCCAATAACATTACTAGTATCAAACCATAACTATTTTAACGGGCACATAACTATACTTTTCATTGAAAACAAATATTAAAGTAATAAAAATACATGCAAAAAGAGATATAGTTAAAAAACATCCCAAATAAAGCAACGCAAATATATCTTTTTGAAAGGAGCTGACAAATGAGTTTTTCATTGGATATCTATTTCTACATTTATTCATATAAACATTTTTTAAGTTAGGCTATCTACGCTACAATATTTTCGGTGTTCTGCCTTTACAATAACGCGGGAAAGTATCTTCGAATTTAACCACTTCCTAGTTTTGCCCGAACATGACTCGGGCACTTGGACCGGCACCTCCCTGGTTTGCCCGAGTGGCGCTCGGGCAACCTTTTTTTCTACTCTAATCCTCCTATTTGCCCATATTTTTTTCCTCGTTTTGTGTCCAATGTTTCTAACAGGTGTCTCTTGTTGTCGAGTAAAGTTAGGAATTACAAAAAAAAAATGTCTAAACCGGTTTCAAAGTCAGATTTTACTGATTTCTGTTAAACAAGTTAAGGCGGGAATTTTCTTTTTAATAAATCGATGTACCGCATGTAACGTACACTATTTCTTTTAAATTTGAGGCTTAAAATAGAAGGACATTGCCTAACAACAGATAATTATTACACTTCACTAGCAGATATACTTCTGAATTTCCATACAGATATGTATGGCACACTCAAATTTAACAGGAAAGCCGTTCCAAAATAGTTACAGTCAAACCATTTTTTTAAAAAGGAGAAATCTGTGTATACCAAAGAGGTAAAGTATGCATTATCGAATGGATGGATAAAAAAATCGTATCTCTGTTATCAACTATACATAACCCTGTGATGATTGAAGTACCGTCTTACAAGGATGAGGTCAGACGGAAACCATAGGTAGTTATGGAATACAATAATACGACGGGAGGTGTAGATATAATGGATCAGCATCTCACAAATTACCCAATAACAGAAAAAAATGCAAGAAATATTACCAAAAAAATATTCTCCTACCTTTTAGATACATCATTGTGTGGAATGCTTCCGTTTTATATCAGAAACTAGGATGAAATTTATCTCATTTGAATTTAAGGCTTGATATAGATCACCTTATTGAAAGACATGGGACAGTAAATGAGAGAAAAGGACGACCAGGAATTTTGCGCAATACCTTACTATTAACTAAAAGACATCTTTAAGAAGTGATTGCTTCAACTGATAAAAAGTTTAAACCAACAAGGCAATGTTTTGTGTGTTTTTCGAAAATAAACGATTTGGGGGAAAACGGGTTAGAAAAGAAACACAATTGCGATGTTGGACTATGCTTGTCTCTCTCTGCTATAAAATTTACCACACAAAAACTTAATTTTAAGAGAATATTTAACTGTAAGTACAGTATTATCTTTTTAATTATAATATCCATTTTTGTAAAGTGTCCTTTCCTGTTCACTTATTTCTTCGAAAAAAGCCAACTCTAAGGGAAAGCATGTTTTTCAATGAAAATAAAAATTAGCATAATTCTTTAAATTTAATATTTATAACGTTTTTGACTGCTGATATGAGTTTATATAATTGATTTCATTTTAAAAATGTTTATAAAAAATATGCTTATATTTTTTTGACAGAATATGACAGAAAAAAGAAACTGTTAAGTGGTTAAATCTAAAAATAAAATTAGAATTCCAAAAAATTAAAATTATTTAAAATATTTCGATTATAAATTTTACATTGATTAAACTGTGTTATGTTGAAATTTGACTTGTCAACTTAACTTTTATGTGATTTTTTTCAAGTAAAGGGGCACATTATTGAATGTATTTAGAAAGCACTTATATAAAAATGTTTACTGCATTTCTCCAAACTTTCTAGAATCTTTAAATAATGAATCACGGACAAACTGTTAAAATTTTATTTCATCAAAATTATGGAGCCATATGATAAAAGAATAATAATCTAACAAAAAGTTTTGCAAAATATGTTCAACTCTCCGCAAATGCAACAAATGCAAGTAATATTTTTATAATACTCGTTAATAATTTATCCTTCTCTAAAAAAAGCTTTATTTCACGTTCCTTCAACATAATTATTTCAAATTCTAACAAATATCGATAAATTAATCGATTGACTATTCATGTAGTATAAAATTTGATGCTAATATTCTGACATCTGAATAAGAAAGTATAATTCGGTGCAGAAAATCAAAATAGCCTCCATTTTTTAATAATCTTACGTATTTACTATCATTGTATCGAATACTTAAGAATTCTTCTAATTAAGAAAAATGACTTAATCGAACAAATCGGTCTAGAGAATATTTTAATAATTCTTATCTGCTCGTAATACCGCTAAACTCTTTCGGAAAACGAAAAAGCAATAGTAATATCTAGTTAAATAAATGAAGTAATTAGGGAAAAAATCTCATTTCATAAAGTCATTAAAATGTTTAGCGCATTACATTTCTAATTAAGCTAATTGCTTGCGTGGTATTAGTATCTCGTTTAATGATCTAAAACGAACGCTGAAATTGAGGTCACACTAATAATTTAGCAAAATAACTTCGTTCCATTTTTATAAAACAACTTTTAAAAAATTGTAACGAAACCTGGAGTAGCCATGACGCTGACAAAATAAACATACGATAAAACAAAATAAAATAAAACAAAGCACCAAAAGATACTTTTTTTTATATTTTTATTACAAGCATTCTTTTTATTTTATTTACAAGCAGAACAAATCCTTATAAAATACCAGAGAAATACGGCAGACGAAAGTTTCTGCCCTCGGTTATTGACCGTCTGCTGCAGTGACGCTCGGTTTCCATGGCGACGATCAGAATCTGACAAAAGTCCGGTAGGGTGATTTCAGTGAAAGTACACAAAAGAAAGGACAAGCAATTGAACCAAAAGGCTTCGCCATTTTTAAATAACACTGCTGCAACTAATATTGCTTCGGTGATTTCTTTCACAGTTGATTGAATTTAGCATTTTTCATTTTACTCATGTATCATTTAACTGAAACTTTGTTGCAAGCTCTTTTTAAAAAAATAAGGTACTATAGAAAAAGTAATTACAGAGCTTGATTCAAATCAAAATTGGAATTAGATTTATTCTGCATTGTAATTTACTTCTAACTCCATTCCTGTAACTTTTATTTAAAACTAATAACATAGATTGTATTAATCGATGTTACTTTTTAATATTATTGATTGTACTAATAATATCGATAATATTCAAAACATCGAAAAAGAATGGTTGTTGATTGAAACTTGATCTAGAATAAACCAATTTAAAAATAATTCCTGTAATTTTTGAAAACGTTAGATTAAACATGAAAGAAATTTCATAAACTTCATTATTCCTTTTCATTCAAAAGAATATATATTATAAGTGTTTTATCGTAAATGTTATATGTTTATATATAATGTATTGTCGAATCCCAATGCCTATTCTCATACCAACTCATTCCTAACTAAATAGACTAAATTCATCTGACGTCACAGTCACATGTTAAATGCAGTCATGTCTCTCCAGCCAATCAGTTCATGGGCTTCGTTGTTGTGCCAACTTTTACTTTTTCAAAAACTTTTTTTTAAAAGAACATGTTTGTAAACTGTAATAACACACATAAGTAAGTAAAATGCATTTGATTTAATACACGTATAAAAGGCTAAATAGACTGGATATAGACTCACGCAAGCGAGTTCTTTCATTAGAACTTCAAAAAGTGTTCGAAAAAATTAGATCCCAAGTCAAGCGCTGACATTTTTCTTATAAAATTTTAACTACAGTATCATGTATCATGTAATTTCATAATTGTACGGTATAATAGTTCAATAATTATCTTTCTTTTTTTACAAATGTCGCTATGTGCAGATTGTCAATCATCAAAATAAAACAGAATTTTTAAATATTAAAATTCTAATTTGTTTTAATCCTTTATTTTTTTAAATCATTTCAAAATTTAGCAATAAATTTCAGTATTATGTTAAACCTTTTTATTCAAACAGAACAACTATTCTAATGAAAATTCTTAATAATTTACACCTGCTTTTACCTTTTTCAAGCACTTATTAACATGTTTTGAAAAACTTTTATCTTTTAAAAATAAGATTAAAAATAAAATATTAGGAGAATACAAATTTAAATTATTTAATCTTTTAAATGCATCTCATGGGAAAATTTAAGTCAATGTTTCTGAATTTAAACAACGTCTATATAAAGTGAGTACAAATTTATAGCATCTTGAATTTCAACAAATTAAGCATAACTCACATAAAGGTTACGATATTATGTTCTATCCATACAAACTTTTGAATTTTCTGATAATGGGACCTTTGGATTTTGAAGATCCTTTCATATTTTATCTAGATTTTTCTTTTATAAGCAGTAGTTTGTGTTTCTTCTTTTTCTTTAAGGGGGGGGGGGGTTCTTTCTAAAATGCAATTCTTCATATAAGGAAAAAAAATTCTATTTTCTTCAAATTTCTTACAAAATATTTAATTGTCTTAATTTAAAATATTGAAATATTATTTTTAAATGCTGCAAGTAATTTCAATAGAATGCAGTTGAAAATTTTGTTTAGACTATATAAAAAGGATTTGATACTTTGTATTTCCCAGTTAATCAATTTTAAGCAATATATTTTAGAAACTTTTTAGAACATCAAAACTAATGAATTGTCTCTTTATTTCAGCAAAAATTAATGTGGTATTCAATTTTTGCTCCTTCATATCCCTATTATTACCTCCAAAAATATCACCATTTTGAAAACCATTCTTCGCTCTCTTAATTCTTCAAACATAGCAACTTTGGATCTTGACGTACTGGTTTATACAAAACTAGAATTAATATTCATAAAAAGAGATTTTGTAGTAATTCTCTAAGCATTTTGAATTACTTCAACCTATCATTCAAAAATATTGATATAAAACGTTATCACAGTGTTTCTTTTTTTTTCACTGTTGTCATCTGGAATTAATCCAAGAAAAACTTTCGAAGAAAATATCTTAATTTTTTTTTCCAACTCAAAGAAACGAGTTTAATTCTTCGTCTTAGTGCTACTAAACAAGATGCTAATTCCAAAATTTTTATCAAATAAAAAACTTTTCAAATATTAAATAACACAAGATTGTGAGATTAAAACATATACTCGTACCATACTTCATTTTTAAAACCCCAAAACACAATACAAATTTAATCTTCTCTAAAATACAAATAAATTTTAATTTTCTTTGTAAAACAAAATGACGAACTATGAAATATATTATACGAATATGATAAAACGCTACTGATAAAAAAGCAGAATATTATGGCAAAAAAGTATTCTGTCTATTGATGACAAACTTCATGATTCCCATATTAATCTTACAGGATTATTCTAAAGGGAAAAAAGAATTTCCTTCCTATTGGGGGTCTGTTCTTTACATTAAAACATATGCAGCATTAATTCATAATTATTGTCTTGATTTATTACCTAAGCAGAGATGTTCCTTCTTCCATAACAGTCATAATTAAATTTTCATATATTTAAGAAAATTATTACAATTGAAATCTGCACTATAGTGTAATTTCTACATTATGTAATATATATAAGTATGGGATAGTTATGAAAGAATCCAATAAATTTTTTATTCTTTAAATGTTTCTTCGAAACAAAGACGTATGGACATGTATAGATGGCAATATTCAAAAAGCAGATTTAAGGTATCCGACTACGTTGAAAATGCCATTTTCGGTCAAAAATCGCATTTCCTTTTTATTTTACCATTTTAAAGTTCAAGCAATTAGCTTTCTAAATCTGTCTTTGTTTTGTCTGTGCGATAATTAGAAAAAAAGTTACAGATGTTTAAAATATTTTTACAGCTGTCATTCGAACCGGAAGTGGTGAAATCGAAACCGGAAGTTGTCTGTTTAACATGCTTTTTACCGATAATTTTTGCATTTTCAACCCATTATAATTTTTAAAAACTATTTCTGACAATTTTTTAATTATTTAATTGATGGCAACAATTTCGATCTTTTAATTCGACTCTTGCGATTGGCAACATTTGTTTCTTCTGACCTCACATGTTTTTGTTTTGATTTGTGCCTTACGAATTTTGATCCTAAATTTCTTCTAAAAACTTAACTTTTTTCGATTTAATTGTACAATTTTGATCGTTGATGGTTTCTAGACATTCTGCTTTTAAAAATTGCAAGTTATAATGGTTCATAAAACTATAAAAAATAACTTCTTGAAAATGCAACAGTGGACTGATAACAGTAGATTGGTAACAAAAACATTGGAAGTAGCAAATATTCAAACTTGTAATGAACAAAAACTGGATTCACTGAAGAATTTTTCACAGTGCAAAGAATGTTTTAATGGAACATTAAGAGGTTATGGAATATTTTATTAAATATTTTGGGAAGTATGTTTTTCTCAATTTGTGTTTCTTCAATTGTTTTGAGAAGAATCTGTACCTGCATGAAGATTACTTGTTTGGACTGACTTCTAATGTGACTTTAAAATGCTCCAAATGTATTTTATTGTCAATTTTTCAGCTACTAAAAAGCTTAAAAACCAAACTTCAATTAATTTGCAACTTATTTGTGGAATGTGAGTTATTGGAAGATGACATTTGTCTGCGAAAAAGCTGAATATGTTATGCCGTATGGCAAAAAGAGCATATAGACTTTGTGAAAGAAATATCTTGGCTGCTGCTACATCAACGGCTAAAGATGTCATGAATGCTGCTGTGTTGGTAGTAAAAAGCATTACAAAATGTTCCAACACGTCAATTGGAGAATGTGGAATATCCGTTGACGACAGATACATGGACATTCTTCCCTAAAAGTTTCTATAGAAACTTTATCCATCGCCACTGGGAAACTTCCAGATTAGGAAATTATGTCTAAGTTTTGTAGAATTCTAAATGTCTAGTCGAACATGCGTGTTCCTGCATTCATCTGGTATTTACTTCAATCATGGAATCTGTTTGTGCGTACAAAATCTTTGTGTGATTTTATACCACGAGATCTTAAAACAATGTTGATTTCTATGGTGTGTGATGGTGATTCCAAGGATACATTTTAGTTAAAGATCTATTTGATGTCAACAGTGTCATAAAATGAGTGCCTAATATACTTCTAAGAAAGAGTGAGTATTCGGCAAAGAAAACTTAGAAAAAGCCAGAAAAACCTCGGTGGGAAAGAAAAACTTTCCAGTGTTATGATTAATAAAATTCAAAACTATTATGGCAGTAACACCAATCACGTCAAAGCTCTGCTAAGTGCGGCATTTTTTCTCGGTGGCTCCATCAGAGAGATACCCATGTATGCACCATGCCCAAATGGAGCTGAGAGCTGGTGTGAGTATCAATGAAGAATAGCCACCGGAAAAAATATATATAAATAAAGGTGTAAGCCTTTCCATGAAACTTTTAAATATTGTTAAACCTGTGTATACAAAGTTGTTTGATAAGCATTTATTATAAAATTGCCTCCACGGTGTGACACAAATGTAAACAAATCATTTAACGCGCTTTTTCGGCAAATTGTTCTGAAAGAAACTTTTATTGAGCTGAAAACATTTTCTTTGGGTACCCATATTGCTGTCATTATTTTTAACAAAGCTTTTATTTGTTTGTTTGAAAGCTTTTGGCATAAATGTAAATTATTATACACTGCGTGATGACAGATTTCTTGCCATCATTCGCACAGTGACTCGAAACAACATTCTTTGCCTTTTTAAAAATCAGCCAGAAAAAAAATATAGGGCCAAAGAAAGTTAAAATTTAATAAAATAGCAAGTAGTGGAGGTGTTAAATATAAATCATTAGAGTTTTAGTAATATACTTGTGATATTTTGTTTTGAAATTACATTTATAAAGTTTAAATGCATTTTTCTCAAAACTGTTTTTTTGTAAATTTCTTGATATTTCAATGTGATATCTAAAGAGCCAATAGAGATACTTGTATGAAATTTTACACAAATGTTATTAATAGTATTATCTAGAGGTTGGACTAGCAGCTAAGAAATTGAACAATTTTTAGTGATTTTATAGTTGGATTTCCTTATAAAAGTATCGAAAATTTGAATGAAATTCATAGGTTGTAGCTTCGATTAGCTATAACTTTTGATTAAAAGAAAATAATTTAAAACTTGTAGGACAACCTCTAGAAATGTGTTTGAAAAATGTGCTGCAGCAATTTTTTTTGTAAAATATAAATTATTTTTAAAAATAGAGCCTTTGAAAAAATTAAAAAAATTAATTTAAATTTCATTAAAATTTCATTAAAATTTTAAATTTTTGTAAATTTTAATGTATGTATATTATTTATAACTGTGTTTTTTATCATAGTGCAAAAAATGAAATTTAAAATGTAAAATTTTTAGTGAATTTTAGAAAATAAAAAAATAGGTCTCCGAACGTAGTCGGATACTTAATA